>VDFB02123099.1:0-21131 GCA_007258455.2 Sequoia sempervirens
GCATAAAGACAGAGAGAGGGTGTTTTATCAGATGTTGTAGAGAGGGTGTTTTATCAGATGTTGTAGTTGCAACAACATAGGTAGACGTATATGCAGAATGTGGAACGGTTGATTGAGATAGCTCTCATTTTCACTGACCACCCTCTTGTGAAATCTCATTCATATTATAATCTTGTGTGATCTTATCGCAATGAAGGTGATTACGACCTATTGACTTTGGTAGTGAACCTTACTAAGGATCAATGCAAAGTAGAATATTCTTCCTCTCTTGCTCAGTTGTCCATTGTTGATCACTATTCTCCCAAAACTCATCATCCACTAGCCTTGGGCTGAGAACGATGCGAATGCCATGAACTTGGAGAGTGAAGACAGAACTTTTCCATGACGAGAATTTAAATACCACCTCTCCAAAAGTGACCGATTTTATCACCAGCCTGCTAGACCGCATAAAATTTGAGTTGAGAGACGTAGCATTCAAGTTGAAGTCACGAAAAACTCCATGTATACTAGAAAGACTGACTTCCAACTTCATTTCGGCTTCTTGTTGTAGCCATGGTTGCAGTACCCATGCCACCCATCTCTGCAATGCCTCTCGTAGTACCAGTGTTAGAGCATTAAAATCAACACAATGAATGCAAACAATACCAGTGTCAGAGCATTAAAATCAACACAATGAATGCAAACAAAACCACACACCCACATTTAATTTCAATTTTTCTATTGTTATGAATAGAGTACAAGGGTGGAAAGGGCTGAGAACAACCCCATAATGCTAAATAAGTTTGTAAGGCCAGAATAAGTCCAACTCAGAACCAAAAAGATAGGACTTATACTAACAAAATTACGTCTTCCCAAAAGGAATATGAAAGGGTATTGATTCCAAAATAGAACATTAATATCGAATCAAGTTTCTTATAAAGACAAAAAATCATACGAAGATTTCAAGTTTCCCATTTATACCCATAGTTCGAATATGGTAGGGATTTTACAAGCGCTTGCAGCATAAAAAGTCTTTAATGATAGAAGGGATAGTTTAAAAAGCCATTGATATCTTGCATTAGTTGTTAATGATAGAGAACCTGACACACTCACGTGTAGAAAGGACCAAGCTTAAAATTAAAACCAGCAATGAAAGACAACATTCAACGTTCAATACCATTGATCTATTAGTCTAAGCTCATAAATATCAAGACAAGAAATCCTATCTCAAACGTGATCAATAATAAATGCATTTTTTTTTCAAATTTGATAAATAAGCCCTCCTTCTAGTGCCTATGTAGGACCCTAAATCTACATTGGCTCAAAAACAAAAACCCTTAGTATTGTTAGTAAACCAAAGAAAACAAAAGATCCCCTATAAGATTCATCTAATCACAAGAATGATGCCAAAGAAACAAGAAAAACATAGAAAGGCATAATTATAATGATCAAACTAGCATCTTATAGTGGATTGGTGCTTCTATGGAAAGAAGCCCTTTCCCAATCCTTGATTGATAAGCTAGTGATGAAATTTCTATGGATATGGAGATGATAAATGAACAAGATAAGTTCTCAAAGAGAATTACCTTGCATCAAGTTGTGTAGATGATGGAGGATTTTCTTGACGATGAAGCCTCTATTTAAATATTTTCAAATGCTAAGAGTTGAAGAGGGACCAATGTGGGACTAAGATTGGACAAATGAGAGGAAGACACTTGTCAAGTGGTGAGTGGTTGATGCATGTGCAAGATTTGGGAAGAGTGCCCATGAGAGGGAGAATTTGAATTCAAATTTTGCAATAAATTTTGAGAGGGGGACAAGGAAAAGAGCAATAAATGCTATGTTGGAGGGACAAATCAACTTGTCATGTTGAGTGAAAATGAGGGTTTTAATAAATCAATAAAATGATTTGTTTGTGCAAGTGGAGATATCTAGAGAATGCAAATGGGTGAGATTAGTATTTAATCATGGTTAGATTAAATTAATGATGATTAGGATGAATTGACTTTTAGGACTTGGATATTTGATTTATTTAAATCAGAAAATGATGGAATATGGTTTGGGATTTGATTAAATGGTCATTTGATTTATTAAAAGGTTGATGATAATGTTTATTTGATTTTAAAATAAATGACCTTAGGAGATTAATGAGATTACCTAATGAATGGATGAAGGTGAACCTGATTAACTGAATGAGTGGATGCACGTGAAGCCTAATTTTCTTGATGAATGCATAATGCTAATTTTGCATGTCTACAATACATTTTCATGACTTAGACAAAAGTGGCATGATGGAGGACAACTTCAATTTTCTAAAAGTTTTGTAAACAACCCCTCAAAAATAGGATCTTGGATCCACATTCTTAGTGGATTAGTTGGATAGATATAAAATATGAATTCTATAAATACAATGTAATCATTTGATCAAAGGGAGGGGATTAGAAATAATTGTTTTAGCCTAAGGAAATAGGATAGATCTAGTTTCATTTACCAACAATGCAATTCCAGATTTCTAGATTAAATTTGAATCCAAGAAAGCTTTTAATTTCCAGCAATTGTGAAGTAGTTTAGTCTTTCCAATTCATGCAAGTGTTCCTTAGATTAGTTCCCTTTCATGCAAATAGGATTTAAGATTAGTTCCCTTTCATGCAACTTTACTTTCATGCAAATAGGATTTATTTCTGCAAGTAGAATTGACTATCAAGCAAGTTTTCTACTCTCTCTTGCATACAGCCATGGACACCACCTTGGATTGATAAATTAAATGATGAATATTACAATGAACCCATCACTTGGTATGCATAATTGCTTCCCTTTAAACAACAACCCCTTTTGAATAAAATACTCCAACCACTTGGTTCTATCACCCTCTAAAGGATTCTTACATGCAACCCATGCTTCACCAAAATCAAGATCATGTTCATACATTTCTTTCATCAAATAAAATCCCATAACATCAACTTTCAATTTATTCAACAATAGGCATCTCCTACTTAAAGCTTCTGCTACCCAATTAGATTTACTGCTCCTATGCTTAAGAACAAATGAATAGCTTTGTAAAAACTCCACCCATTTCATGTGCCTTTGATTAAGCTTACCTTGGCTATTGATGTATTACAAAGCTTGGTGATCAATGTAGAGAACAAACTCCTTGGGCAACAAATTGTGTCTCCATTTCTTGAGTGCTTGCATAATAGCATAGAACTCTTGATCATACACATAGTACTTCCTCTTGGCCTCATTTAATTTTTCATTGAAGTAGGCTATAGGTATGCCTTCTTGACTCAAAACCCCTCCTATTTCTATCCCACTTGCATAACAATCAACTTGGAACACTTTGTTGAAATCCAGTAAGGCTTATATGGGTTGTTTTGTTACTTTCTCCTTCAAAATGTTAAAACTCTGCTTTGCTACAACTATCCACTTGAATTATTTTTTCTCCCTCTTCATTGTATCAATGATTGGTGCACAAATACTACTAAATTTTTTGATAAACTTCCTATAGAATATTTCCAAACCATGAAAATCCTAGCTTCAAACATGCTCCTAGGAGATGGCCATTCTAGAATTTCCTTAACCTTTTTTTTATCCATTCGTAGGCCTTCCTTTGAGATGAAAACATCTAAATACACCAACCCCTCCTTCATGAAGACACATTTCTTAAGATTGAACAACAAATTTTGCTCTTTTAGTCTTTGCAAAACAAACCTCACATGTTCTAAATGTTCATCCTTCTCCTTACTAAAAACCAAGATGTCATGAAGATAGACAATTACAAACTTACCCAGAAACACTTTGAGCACCTCATTCATCAATCTCATGAATGTTCTTGGGGAATTTGTGAGACCAAATGACATAACGAACCACTCATATAGTCCCTCCTTTGTCTTGAATATGGTATTCCATTCATCTCCTTCTCTAATTCTTATCTGATGATACTCCCTCTTCAAGTCAATCTTGGTGAAGTACCTTGCTCCACTTAAACAATACATCAAGTCATCCATTCGTGGCAATGGAAATCTATATTTGATTGTTATCTTGTTTATGGTTCTTGAATCTGTACACATGTGCCATTCTCCATCCTTTTTGGGTGCCAAAACTATTGGTACTACACATTGGCTCAAGCTTTCTCTTATCAAGCCTTTGTCCAACAACCCTTGCAATTGTTTATTTATCTCCTCATTCTCTTTTGTGCTCATTCTATATGCTTCCTTGTTTGGTAACCTTGCTCCTGGTATCAAATCCATGCAATGACTTATACTTCTAATTGGTGGGAGTCCATCTAGAAGTTCCTTCATCAAAATACTATCATATTCTTGTAATATCTCCTTGATTTCCTTAGGTATTTCATGTTCTTCACTTGTTTTCCCAACTTATGTTGGCTTAGAAACTAAACCATAACATATTTCTTCCTCATTTAACTCCAAAAGTTGTTTCCCAGTGATTATGCATACCTTTGTATCACTGTCCACTTCATTTTGCTTCTCCTTTAGTGGGTTCATGACATACTTTTTCTTGTCCTTTGTGATTGTATAGGTATTTGCTTCACCATCATGGATTGATTTGTGACATATTTCCATGGCCTTCCCAAAAGTATATGACAAGCATCCATTGACATTACATCACATATAATTTCATCCTTGTAACCACAAATTTGGAAACTCACCAAACATTGTTCACTTACTAAAACTTGATGTCCTTTTTGCAACCAAGTGACTCGACATGGATTTCGATGCTTTGTCCTTTCTAGTTTCAAATTTTCCACCATCTCTTATGACACTAAATTATCAGTGCTTCCACTGTCCACAATGATAGTGCAACATTTTCCTTTTGCCTTGCAAATGGTTTTGAACAAGTTTCTCCTTTGTATTGGTTTTGATTTTTTCTTCTTTGGTTTCAAAAGAACTCTTCTCAACATTAGAACTTATCCATCTTCTGGATCAACCAATTCTGTCTCATGCTTAGCTTCTGTGGCATATGCTCTTCTAGTGTTGGTCTTTTCTAATTCTTGTGTTTGAGGGCACTCAAAGGCCCTATGACCTATCTCTCCATAGCTAAAACAAACTCCTGAAAAATACTCTTCCTCTTCCATACTCTCCTCTTCCTCTAGAAGTTTCACCTCTTCCCCTTGAATAATCCCATCTTCCTCTTGCATTTGTCACTGGTGTTTTTTGTGACCAACTTGTTTCTTCTTCCTTTGTCTACTGTCATCTTCCTGTACTTGTTTTTCCTCTACCTCGTAAGGGTTTTCCCCTTCCTCTAAAGCTTCCTTTCTCCCTTCTTGCCAACTTTTCCTTTGCCTTCAATGCATACTGGTAAGCTTCTTCCACTGTTCTAATCAAGACAATGCTAAGTTCGTCATGGATATTGATCCTTAGGCCATCCACATACTGAGCTACTTTCTCTTCATCATCTTTGACATGTCCATCACAAATGCTCAATCTATAGAACTCTTCTATATACTCCATGAAACTGAGATCCTTTTGTTTAAGGTTTTGTAACCTCTTGATTATGCTGATGTGATAATCCACAGGTAAAAACTTTGCTTCAACTTTGTGACCATCTTTTCCCATGATTTTATTTTCTCCTTTCCTTTTCTTTGTCTATCAATCTGCACTGGATCCCACCATAGGGAGGCATGTCCTTTTAGTATGGTAGTAGCATATTTTTCCTTCTTTTCATTAATGGATTATAGATCAAAATACTTATCCATTTCTACAATCCAATCAATGAGTTCCTTAGGCTTCATACTCCCACTATAGCTTGATGGTTCCATTTTTGGCCTACTCCTAAGATTTTCCAATTCCTATAAAAGCCTCTCTTCCTGTGGGTCTCCTCCCTGTTCAACTACAACCTCAGGAGCTTCTTCCTCATCTTCTTTGACATCTTTAACAAGAACCCCTCTCCTCTGAGAAGTTTCTATGGCTTCTAATCTTGCTGTAATCCCTCTTAGCATCTCCATAAGTGCTGGATTTTATTCTCCTCGTGGGGACCTTCCTCTACCCCTTCCTCTATGTTCCATTCTATATCTTCCTTGTAAACTCCTTCAAACCCTACTCTGATACCAAATAATGTAACCAACAACCGAGAGCCTTTTTAGGCTCTCAATTCATGCATCCCAAACCACTCTTTTACACTATTCAAAAGAAATAAAATGCAACAAAAATAAACTTTAGCAACAAATAAACATGATATTTTCATTCTCATCTGTAAAATATTGAAAATTACAAGCATCTCCTATTCCAAGTGCTTCCATTTGCAAACAACACTACCCGATCAAATCAAGTATAAGTTTTTCTCCTTCTACAAACAAAATAATGCAAAAACTCTTTGAAAATGCCAAAAAATCAACTACAAGTAGCACATAACAACAAAAAATCATTTCCCCTTCTCTCATTGACGCCTGGGAAAGGTATGCCCTAGTTTTGCATCAAAATCCTTCATCTTTTATTTATTTTTGCAACATGAAGCTTCTTCTATTCATCTAGGCAATGGAATCCTAATTCAATTTGCAACAAATACATCAAAAATTAGTCCAAAAAGTAGGGCATAGCTTCACCTACAAGCCATCAATAAGGCACTCTAAAATTGATTTATTCTTGTAAAGACCCACACTTCCTTGAACCAAAAATTTCACTAATTTTTTTTTAAAAGTAAATCCCTTAATGTCTTGCTCAATTAGTTGTATACTCAGGAACTTCTATCCATACGGGATAGGCATCTATCCATCCAGGATAGGCATCTAACCATACGGGTTAGGATAATGTCCATTCGGGACCAATATTCATCTATCCATCTGGGATAGGCATCTAACCTTTCGGGTTAGGTTAATGTCCATTTGGGGACCAAGATCTATCTATCTAAATAAGGTAGACATCTAACCACATGGGTTAGAAAATGCTCTGGCCAGAGACTTAGACTCATCGGGACCATCCGGGTCCTGAGTCACTCTCTAAAGACTACACTCCCCTACTAGGAGTGCACCGAGGTCAACGTCCTTAGGAGTATGTGAGATAATAATAAAAGCTTGAGTCCCACCTCAGAATTTGGCCTAAAGCCTCGAGGAATCAAGCGAATCCATCCGAGATTCCTTCTGAGTATAACAAGTAATCTCTAACTTCAATTTTAATATTTATTTATCTTCCTTTATCTTAAGGTATCTTAACAAGTCCAATAAGGTAAACACCCTTAACCAATCCTAAATCCCCACCCCGAGCGCCTGCGTACTAGGGACAACTCTGTCCCTAGACTGCCTACATACACCGTTTCAGCACGGGATCAAGGCGTATAATATGTAGTTCTATTTTCTAATCTATTGTTGGATGTAAACTGTTTTGTGGGTACGCGACCCTTTCTAGGGCCATCTCCCCAGACAGTTTCTCTTCGGTTGCTACCCACATGAGGGAGCATAAAGATTCATGGTGATCTTTTGCTTGTTTCCTAATTCATCTATGTCCTAAATTCCTATAAGTCATGTCACCCTTTCCCGTTGAACAACAAATCATCAAAGATAAAAGAATTAAAAAGTCAATTTACATGCCCAAACCCTATTGGGGTTTTCTATGATTTTCACTAGCGGATGTAAGTCCATTATAGTATTATCTTTTTTAGATTATCGATCCAAGAGGGATTTCCCGCCCCTTGGATTTTAACTCCAAAATGTTCCTTATTACTCCTCGGCGATTTATAGGGACGATGCCACAGACGCCGTTGTTGCAGCTTTATTAGGCTATAAGTGCAGTAACTCAAGTGTGACGGTATTACCCGTAAACGTGAGTCAGAGCACCGTTAATACCGAACGCTGCTAGTTTTTATGTTTTCCTCCTCTTATTTAAGTTTTCTATCTAAGAAGAAATTAAATGCATTATCAAATAATAAGAAAAGTAGCTTGTGCACATAAACCAAATGGAATATAAAAACTTTATACCTTCTTGCTAAGGAAGTAAAATTAAATGAACTTACTAAAAAAAACTATTTATTCAAGTATAATTGCTAGAAAGAAGTATTACTTACATCCTATGAAAGTATAAATTTTTGTAACAATGAATTGAATAGTCAAATCCATTTATGAAATAAAAACACTTAAACATAAAGTTAAATTCTTCAAGATGGGTGATCTAATTTATAGATGGTATGAATCTAATTATTTTGAAATGTTAGTATTTTCTAGAAAGGAAAAGTTTGAATCTATTCGCATAGTCTATGTCATAGAATAAGTAGTTTTGATTTAAATTGCATGACACTAATATTTTCAAGATAAATATTCATCTAAGTTAGCATAAATAATTCCAACTCAAAGAGACTTCATGGCATAATCTATTGTTTCAAGACAAAAAGTTTATTAATTTTGGTTGCATAAATAAATAATCCAACTAAAAAGAGACTTGATTTAAATTGTATAAGTTATTACACTAATTTCTTAGATAGATAAACCAATACAATGTCTTAATAAGAGCCTTGATTTTTAATTGTATAAGTTATACTACTAATGCCTCAAGATTTATGATCTATCTAAAGAAGGTTTGCATTAATTTGCATAAGTTTATTCTTGATAATATTCGAATAATTACATAATTATTTATTCACTATGACCTTGTTGTAATTAAATGAGTCAACCTTGTTTTAAGAAAAAAATGAATCTACTTGTATATTGAGGGAGAAAATTAATTTAAAGAATAACCATGATATTTAAGTTTATTGTAAATATATTAAATCATAACTATGATGTGCTATAAACCTTAAATCCCAAGAAAATAAATTTATTACATGGAGAGAGAGTTTACAATAAATCTAAGAGCTAAGTTTGTGGCATAACAAAAAAGAAATTTGATTAAAGATATGTTATTAATGCCTTAAGTTAGATAGTATTTTGTAAATTTAAGCTTATAATTTAATGTTTAATGGTCATAATTATTATTATAGAGTTGTAATTATTGTCATAAAAATATAGTATTGCCATAAGAT
The DNA here is from genome assembly GCA_007258455.2 of Sequoia sempervirens. Taxonomy (NCBI): domain Eukaryota; kingdom Viridiplantae; phylum Streptophyta; class Pinopsida; order Cupressales; family Cupressaceae; genus Sequoia; species Sequoia sempervirens. Next base: position 8,944 of record VDFB02123099.1, read on the forward strand.
ATAAATGTTGTCATTCCTCTATTTTAAAATTTCTATAACTAAGTCCATACTCATAGTTTATCATTATTTATGAAAAAAGAGATATATTATAAGTCCATTAATTATATTCAACATTAGCTAGTAACCAATTCCATATTTGTTCAAAGGAAATTAAATACTATCTTCATAGAACCATAGTTTGGACTAAATCTTCATCAACCATCGATGTTAGTTAATTTATTGTCTTGCTAAGTTAGGATAACTTTATTAAAATTAAGAAGTTTATAGATTATTATTATTATATATATATATATTTTTTTAATGAATAAACCCACCCTTTGATAGTTAATTAGACCAATATTTTATTATTTAATCTATCCAATTGATACCCCTTTTTTTTAAAAAAAATCTATTAATTTATTTATTTCCAAAGAACAATCTAACTTTAAAACTTATTTCGTTTAAGAATTAAATGAATATTAATTAGATATTATAAAGAACTTGAATACAAAAGCACATATGTATTTTAACACTAATAAAATAATAATTCATTTATTTATAAATTTTATTTTATAAAAATTGATTTATATTTGTAATAACATTAACCGGATTAAAGGAAAATAATTTCTTTGTAAATAAACATAAATGAGAATAAATATATTGATTTAAAGAAGAAAAAATAAAATAGGAATAATAATAGTAGAAAGATTAGTTCCATTCTAGATTTAGTTGGAAAAATAAAAATAAATAAAGAATAGGTTGATTCTAGCAAATTTTCTAGATTTGATTAGTTATTCTAAAAGCAAATCAAAGTAAAGAATACCTTGATGTTGATGGAGTTGCAACAAATCTTCTCTTTGTGCCTTCTTCAACTTGATTCTTCCTCCTTCAATCCTATCCTTCTTCAAAATGATAGCATAAAAATACCATTCATGTGTTGTTGATGAGAGAAGAAATGGCCTCAATTTATAGACTTGAGAGGAGGTAAATGGAGGGTCAAGATTGGAGATTGATTCAACGGCTAGGATTGTTTGAGAAGGTGGGGTTTGGATTGATAGCCTCACTTTGTGACAAGTGTCACAAGAAGAAGGCTTTAAAAATAGGACCACATGGCATGGGGAGAGGAGCCAAGGGTGCTCACACATGTGTGAGCACACCTTGGGAGAAATGGATATGACAAGTCTCCACACCTTTCCCAAGACTATAAAATTCGTCACTTCTCTTTAAGTGACCTTTTAGGGGTTCATACTTTGCCCAAAAGGCCATATTATGTTTTCAATAAGCTTCCACCCCATAGGTACTTACCCTGGGGGTTCATTTTTACCCTAAAGTCAATAGAACAAGCCCAAATAACTATATGAAAGAGAATTCTAATTTTAAAATACAAATTTTGATTTGTGAGCACACCTTGGGTAGATGGGATGTTGACATGTCTATGACATATAAAAGAGAGGGTGGCTTGATAATGACATGTCTATGACATGTAATGGAGGGTGGTTTGACCATGTGTGCTCACACATGTGTGAGCACACATGCCAAATGGCTAAAAGAGGAAAGGTCACATGCATGGTGTAACTCCCACACAAGGGTGAGTGGGGGTGAGTTGTAAGGTGATAGTGACTTGTGCATGCAAGTTACATGTGAGTGAGATTAGAATAAATTTTTAAATTTGAAAAAAATATAATGAAGATTAATTAATCAATTAATTTAAGATTAACTAATTAATGGATTATGAAGGATAGTGACATCTCCCTAATCCTAATTAATTAGATTAAATGATGTATTATATTAAATTAATGTGACTTAGTAAAATGGATAATTTTATTAATTAAGTATAATGATAGATTGTGTCAATTAATAATGCTTAGGATAGGATGGGTACACTTGTCACTTAATGAATTAGCTTTTTATTCACAATTATTTTATTCATCATTTTATTTTATTTTATTATTTTATTATTTTTATTTTTCTCTAACACTTATTTATTAATATTGTTAACTTTTATTTGTTCCTTTTTAGGAGTGTGTATTTAATAATTTTTATTTTTATTTTTTTTATTTGTTTTATTTATTTATTTATTTATGTCTTTCTTTATTTAATCTCTACCTTCTTCACACATAAATTAATTATATAAAAACACTTACATAATATTACCACACAAAATTATAATATGTCTAAAGTTTTAACAAAAAGAGGGTCATGACAATTCTAGAACCTCCTTCTTTTCCACTACTTGGGCACCCAACTTTAAATTCCCAACAAAAAAAAAAAAAAGGAGTTACAAAATGCTCCAATAATGGAGAAAAAGAATTTGGAACGTGGCCTTTTGGGCTTCCAAGATATATCCCATTTTCCACTTTTTCGAGACCATAAAATAGCTAAAATTCACCCATTCTTTTATTGGAAAAATATTCTCCACAATGTCAACCTTGGAGAGACAAATTAGATAAAATAATTTGTTGCCTGCAAGCCAAAAAAAAACCAAGACAAAATTAAAAAAAAACAAAATAACATAGGAAATAGAGCTGTGATTTTCCCGTATGCTCTTGCATCATTAGTTTTCTTTACAATCTTTATTTTTGGACTGATGGTGTTTATACCTATTACCTTGTTCATAACTACTCCATCATGAGTTCTCCCTACCATTTGAGGTCTCATAGGATTACAATCAATGCCACGTTTCCCTTCTGCATGCTGACTATCTAAATAGACATTATTAGCAATCTTCTTTTGATTGTGACAACTAATAGAATTGTCCTTTCTACTATTAAGTTCATCTGAACCTTGAGACCAATCATTGTCAGTGATCCAATCAATATCTTCCTTCTTTTCTAAAGATTGAATTGCACTTGTAGTAGAAGAGCTCACATTTTTCTTTGGATTATAACCACAACTCTTAGCAATATTTTTGTGAGAAGCATTTTTCTTATTTTCAGGCTGGAGATTTCTTCACATAAGACATATCATTAGTGTCCAATTTATATTTATATTTCTTTCCTTTATACCTTGCATTCTGCTCATATTTACTACCTTTTGCAACCACTCCATCCATCCTTCTTTCCACAACCTTTGTAGTCCTCTCTTGGTTTATTTTGGATGGACTATTCTTTGAGGATTTTACATTCTCAGTATTACAATCTTTATTGTACACCATATATGTCTCTGTAATTCTTTCAAGATCTCTGGAAGCATTATTTTTTGAATGAATTGCATTCAAATATTTCACTCTTCCATTTTCACTAGGAGCGTCCCTTCTATTTTCATTTCTAGCATTGAGTATGCTTATGTATCTCTTTCACTTTTGCTAGATTTCACAATTATGTCATCTTTCTTTGCCTTATATGTAGTAATTCTTTCTTGGGCATCTACCAAGGTCTTATCATTCTTAATATACTTAATAATAACTATTAATATATACACACAATTTAAATTATGAAGCTTAATAATAAGTTTATTGTTTATTATTAATTTTCAAAATAGTATATACTATATTTTATATAATGTAAATTTATTTTAAAAATAATATTATGATTGCTTGGTCTAAATAGTTATATTTATATTTAAATTTAAAAAAATTCACAATTTTTTAATTTACTTTGAAATAATTATAGTAATTTACTAAAAAATCTATCTATTTTAATATTTTAATTACTTATTTCTTATTTTTTAATTGCATTAATACATAAATTTAATTATAGGTATTTCAATTTATAATGATCTTTCTTTTGCTAAAATGTGAATTAACATGTTTTTATTTTTGACTCATTTTGAATTAAAAAAAACTTATGTTACACCTCTTATAATTGCATCTTGATTTATTCTTAAACCTTCTATGTATCCTCTAAGAAGTAGCCAACTCCTATGATGAAGAATTGTTAGGTTAGTGGCCAACACAATGAGCATAGGATTTTAAAGTCCGTACTCCTTCACTTCAGGCTCTATGAAACCTAGGAGGGTAATCTCAATTGCATTTTTTGTGCAATATAATCAATCAGTAACACATTTATACACAAATTAACTCCTATTTATGGTAGATAAAATCAATTTCCTTTGAAGGTCTGACTAATTTTTTAAATGAAGGGATTAGCTATCTACTAGGAATTGGGGGTTAATTCCACTTCACCCTTGGAGAGATTTTTAATTTGAGTATTGTCTTCTCCCTTAAGTCGTGGGAACATTATTTGTTCGTCTTATCCAAGATTTTGAAAAATGAGCGATTATCTCGTCAATTGGAGCAACGGAGTCAAGTACACAAGAGGATCAGTAATTTACAAATTACTCATTCAAGGAAGAAACAAACTATTTTTGTATTGCTTTGCATTTACGAAAACTCACTGTGCAAGAAAAAATCACTTCATAGCAATCCTAAGCCATTCCTTACAAAGTAATAATGCTATTCAAGCATTTTAATTAATTATTTTAATTAAAGCTAAAAACAAATTAATACATTCAAATGAAATATTTGAAGACAAATGATAACACCATTAGTATTTCTCACTCATAACTTCATAATGAACATACATAGGAGAGTATCGACTTCTTGATTGATAGTTGTTTCGATATCAGTAATTTCTATAAAAATCATTTAAGATTGTTACATACATGACTTCTTATCCAAGACAAACTATTGGCCTACTTCAGTATTCTATTCTAAGTGCCTTTTTTGAACTTAGCTTTTATCTAGAACCCTATTAAGACTTCAGAATTTGACCTCTGTAATAAGCCTTGAAATCCCTTTTATAGGATAAGGGAGCAACAAGCATCAGGATTAATTACATTTACATTTCATTTCATTTGTACCAAAAATCAAGATATTCCTAGTTTGTTAAATGCAATCATTTGAGGAAAATGGAAGAGTAAAAGACAGCATTCCACATTCCCTGAATGAAGACACGCCAACTCTTTGAAAGGAAAATTTTGTTGTAACCATGTTGAATCCTCATCTTTGTTGACCAAAGAAGATTCTCCAATAGCAGCTCCAACAAAAAAAATTATATCGTCTAGATACAATATATGTGTCACCAAGGTTAGCTAGTCTAGCACTTCACCTACATGCTAGCCTGAAAAAATTCCACCTCAGCACATGAAACAAGAAATCACATGAGTGCCGAATAGGACAATCCTAACAGAAAGGGCATGGTGTCATCAAAAAAAAAATAGGCCACAATCATCACTTTGAGTGATCAACCTTAGAGGATATTTTCCATGTTTCGCTCGTGGTGGGATTGGAGAAACTGTCACCACCTCTTCGTCAAGATTCCTCGATAGTACCAAGGAGAGGGTATAATAATCACCCTCTGATTCAGTGCCACCCTCACTGTTTGAAGGGTTATTAGAAACCTCACATGGAGAACTGCATTCCTTCAGATAGGCTTTATAATTCTCACTCTCTATCCTTGCCTTCTTTTTATATTTCACCATCCTCTTCTCTCTATGTTTGAATAATTCTTCTGAAACTATCTATTCTCTAGGATGGTGATTTTCCTTGGTACTATACTCCTTGAATTTTCTAAATCCTACTCTTCCCTTTGGTGTATTAGGAGCTCCATTTATTCCACTTTTATTCTCAAGACCTCCCTTAAGCTCAAACAAACTCAACCCCTCAGATTCTTGAATCATCATGACAAACCTACTTGCCTAGAATGTCTACACACTTCTTAGGAGAATTCAATTCCTTCACACTTCTTTATCAGCCTCCAACCCTCATTTATTGCTAAATGAATTATGTCATGAAAGATCAATCAATTGATTTGCATTAAATAGGAAATTTGAAGAATGCAAGATTAATGACTCAAAATCGCCTTATGCAACCAAGTTGATAACTTACAGCTCAAGACCAAATCTAAGCCGTTGATTTTAAAGCACTTAAAACTTCATCCATAGTAATATGAGCCTTGTTTTTTTATGTTCTTAGCAAATTTCCCATAGAAAACAATGATGCCAACTCAAGTGTTGTGATCTGTCAATCAACATGTATCACCAACCTAATTCATGCGTTCATTAATATCGGGGAAGTACACAAGATTAGTTTTTCTTAGAGGGAAACTTTCTTTATACACTTCATCGCTTCATCGTTGATCTTGAATTTTGATGAAAGTATTTATGTGGTGATTCTTAGTCCATTGGATTATCCTACTTTAAAACTTTATCAATGGTTCCTTAGTCTTCTCACCGCTTTCCCTTTTCTTTATGGTAAATCTTCAAGATTTTTCCACATAGCCCATTCCATGCAGTGACCATCACTTTTCGTTGATCTACTTTGTCTTTTCCCCACTCTATTAACGATGTAGACATCCTAGCAATGGTATTTAGGCCCTAGTTCTATGGCTTGACTGTTGGTCACACTTATCCTCTTGTCGCACATCATTAATTCGAACCTTGTATCGAGGCTTCTATCTGCGACAGGAGATGTTGTGATAGCACCAGAATTGGACACGTGCAACCTGCATAAGCAAACATCAAAAAAGACATCACTCATATGATCATATCACATTAGCGAAAGAAAAATCCTTTAGAGAACATCCATCACTTATCGCCAATTTAGAACTCAAGTTCTAAAACAAATCAGCAATGAGCGATGAAGTTATGACATACGACCTTTGTTCATCGCTAATTCTCCTCATATATTTTGCAAGAAATTAGTGATGAGAAGATTTACAACTTTTGTAATGTCCATCGCGTATCACTGATGTGAGACTTTACATTTAAGACATACCCGTGATCAAGTGATATATAGGAAATCACATCACATCGCTCATTGTTATTCCAAGTTTATTTTTTTTATGGCCATTCGCGATGAGCGATAAGAACATACAGAAAAAAGTATCGTTCATCACTATTGCAATTTTGAAAACTTAAAAGCCATTAATGATGAGCGATATTAAAGGGAAAACATTAGTCCATTTCTCGTCACTAATTCAAAGTATGAACCAATGAATAAATTAGTAATGAGCGATATAGCTATGAAGTCCATTGGGACATAAGTGGGAACCTTTTAAGCGCGTGATCATTAGTTGTTCTAAAAGAGGGAACTTCTCTAGGATGACATGACAATAATTGGCTCAAGATGTTCAAAATGATCAAACATATATAAAATGTAGAGCTCCTAAGGAACCCTTACCAAATCCTTATAAAATATAAGGCTTAGACCTAGGCTTAGAGGGACCAATCACCAGATGAATGATATGAAATTTAGAAAAAATGACCATAAACAAGTAAGAAGGAGTCAATAGCGAAAAAATAACCCTGTGAGTATTCATAGCAACTTAAACCCTTAAAATAACAACCCTATACAAAATGCAATAAGGGTTTTAACATGGAACAAGGAATTTTTTTTTGAGGGTTCCATCAGTGGCTCTGATTGGGGACACATTCCTTTTGTAGGCATGGTGAGATCTTAGAATTTCAAGTGAAGTAGACCAAGAACAAGAACAAAACAAAAGAAACAACATACGTACAAATTGTACACAGGAAGAGAAGACCTGAAAAGGGAGATCCAATCTCCACCCAACCAACATGAAAATTTCCATAATTATGGAAACTATATTATGCATCCATCAGTTCAACTAGGTTTTACTTTCCTAATTGGTGGCACTAGGCCACAAAAGCGTTGAATAAGTTTCTACCTTTGTCAAAAACCAGCCTTCTAAAAAAGTTGATGTATTTCCATTCACATTTGTCTTTATTGTACCACTAAATTAAGAGCAATTTCAATCCTACCAAAACAAATGTTAGGCCTCTTTTTAACAAGTGAGAGTTTGTCTGATTATAATCCTTGTTATCAATGTTTTTGACAACCTTTTTGAGTATAAAACTGCCAGTGTAACCTCCATCATCCTGTATTGTAGAGTTAGGCATGAAATGAAAATTATCATCACATGACACATATGTGTTATGTTCATTATATGAAAAATGTTCATATTGAAAATAACATTTCTTGTTATTCATCCCTTTGTCATGCTTCATCAAAATGCCTTCCCACTGAACCGAAAACTGAAAGCATTCATACTCTTCCAGATAGTTAGCATCTTGATACTCAACCTGATTTGTAATACCTGCATCAAATGTAATACATTCATAAGAGATGTCCTCAAGGAGCACATCAATGTGTTTCTTTGTTTGCTCAAGACCACATTCTGACCTTGTATCAGATGTATCATCGGAATCCTCAACAAAGAGTGGATTATCTCTGCACCAATAAGGATCATTATTCTTCATCTCTGATGAAGATCGAGGCTCATCATACAATGGATTTTCCATCGCATGTATACTTGACATAAGAGCCTCAATTTTCTCAACATGGATGTCTAATTCCTCCAAGTCATTATAGCATCCAAAATCACTATAATCATCAAAAGAACAGACAGACGCATTTTCGAACGCACTTACAACATTATCAACACATTTCTCATCTATAGCAAATGATTATATCTCTTCTTCATGAGGAAAATCATATTCAATAGAGATTTGACCATACTCAATGCTATCATCATTACTATAAAAAGAAGATTCCTCAATTTTGCAATTATGTTCAGATTTACGAGATTGAATGCTTAGTCTTATCTCATCCATAAGAGCATAAGTAATGGATTTTTCAATAGTATTTAAACCATACCTCTCATTTTACTGATTGAGGTATATCTTTTCAACCTTTGCTCTGCTATCTTCTTCTTCATGTGATATCTCACTACTTGACTGATACAGAGCAGCAAAATTATTATCATTGCAACTTGAAAACATGATGGTTTCTTGATGATGTGTTTGGGGCTTTATGAGATCAGTATTACAGAATGTTGTGTAAGCTGAAACAATAGGGGTACAAATTCTCTCACATTCATTTTTGACTTTTGGTTTACACTATTCATCAACATTTGGCATTCTATGGCAGCAAACACTTGTATCCAAGTGATTCCTTTGCATCCCATAATTCAAGTTGTTTTCAATATTCATGGCTATCCCATAGGCCTGATGTAAGGTTTTGGGATCTTTATCTCTCAGCAGATAGCTCATTTTTTTTATCAAAAGCTCCCAAATAAACAACCAAACATACTGCATCACTTAGATCCAAAACATCAGGAATATCCCTTAATGTTTTAGCAAATCTTTGGTTAAATGTTGGGACTAGCTCATCATCTTCTTTCTCAATGTTCATAAATTTATTTAGCAAATATCCAACACTGATCCTTTCACTAAACTGTTCTACAAAAAATTCTTTGAACTCATTCCAAGAATAGATAGAGCATACCGGTAAATTAGAGAACCAATCTCTTGCATCTCCTTTTAGGGACTGGACAAACAACCTTATGATATCATCCTCATGATCTATCTCATAGTCATCCATTAAATTGTTGAATTCTTGCAAATGCTTACTTGCTGATTCACTCTTTGTACCACTAAACTTTGGTAGCTCATTTATGATTTCAGATGGAATAATATTTGGGTAACCAAAAATGCCATCAAAATTTATGGCCATGCACCTTTTGATGCTGAAGCTTCTTTTATTACATGACAAGGCCTGAGCACTATGGATTGTTACATTTGGGTCCACATAGGGATGCATAGGTTGATGATACATTTTCTTAAACCTCTATAAACCTTCTTATATTATGCAATTATACTAGGCAACTCAGACTTCTTTTACAATCGGATCTTAAGCTCTTACAATGCAAATTTTATCTCTACTTGCTTAAGATCTTCTAAATGAATTTCTTCAAGAACATTGCATACATAGCTCTATAAATAAATACGCCATTTAGTAATACAGAAGTATGCAAGCCTATCACTATTATTTCCCTTCCTTAGTGCTTAATCACTCAATAGGGAATCAAATTTTTACAAGACTTACAAATATGGTTTTCATATATAGATCTATCTTTCTTGAAAACCAAAAACTGAAGAATACTTGGATATGTTGCAGCAAAGGGTTCTCCTTCTTGACTAGAAACGTTTGCAGATCTGAAGCATTCTTCACATCTTTATTAGGTTCATAATATAGTTGCCACCTCTTTTCAGAGGACTGAACTTCAAGCAATATGAAGCTCCTTCAAAGATGAATGTTCTTCTAGGTCTTTTCCCACAGTAGAGTCACACCTACATCCTTTAAAACTTGCTCAACAGAAACATTTCCAGGTTTGGAAATTCCTCAGTATCTTAACTAGATGTTTAGATTCACCAATTTCTTGACTCTGATAGTCTACCACCAGAGATTTATAGTCTCCCCAGCAGAGTCACCATTTCTGTTGGTGATTTTTCCATCAGAACCGAACAATCCTCTAAGAAGTAGCCAACTCCTATGATAAAGAACTGTTAGGTTAGTGGCCAACACAACAAGCATAGGATTTTAAAGTCTGTACTCCTTCACTTCTAGCTCTGTGAAACCTAGAAGGGTAATCCCAATTGTGTTTTTGTGCAATATAATCAATTAGTGACACATTTATACACAAATTAATTCCTATTTATGGTAGATAAAATCAATTTCACTGAAGATTTGGATTTTCAAATGAAGAGACCAACTATCTGCTAGGGTGGGATTAATTCCACTTCTGCCCTTGGAGATTTTTAATTTGAGTATTGATATTCTCATAAGTCTAGGGGACATGAACATTATTTTTCATCTTATGCAATATTTTTTGACAAAAATGACCAGTGTCTAATCAATTGGGACAACGGATTCAAGTACACAAGAGGATCAATAATTTACAAATTGCTCATTCAAGGAAGAAATGAACTATTTTCGTATTGCTTTGCATTTATGAAAATTCACTATGCAAGAAACATTCACTTCTTAGCAATCCTAAGCCATTCCTTACAATGTAGTAACCCTGTTCAAACATTTTTAATTAATTCTTTCAATTAAGAGTTGAAAATAGATTAATGCATTCAAATGAAATATTTGAGACAAATATTAACACCATTATTCTCATTCACTTAACTTCTGTGAACATACATAAGAGAGTATCAACTTCTTGGATGATATTTGTTTCAATATTAGTAATTTCTATAAAACTCATTTAAGATTATTTACATACATGACTTATTGTCCAAGAGAAAAACTCTTTGACCCTACTTGATATTCTATTCTAAGTGCCTTTTCTCAACTTATCTTTTACCTAGAACCCTATTAAGACTTCAAAATATGACCTCTGTAATAAGCCCTGAAATCCCTTTTATAGGATAAGGGAGCAACAAGCATCATGATTAATTACATTTACATTTCAATTCATTTGTACCAAAATTCAAGATATTCCTAGTTTGTTAAATGCAATCATTTGAGGAAAATGGAAGAGTAAAAGACTGCATTCCATATTCCCTGAATGAAGACACACCAACTCCTCGAAAGGAAGAGTTTTTTGTAACCATGTTGAATCCTCATCTTTGTTGACCAAAGAAGATTCTCCAATAGCAGCTCCAACACAAACTTGTATATTATCTGAATACAATACACTTGCTGCCAAGGTTAGCTAGTCTGGCACTTCACCTACATACTAGCCTAAAAACATTCCACCTCAGCACATGAAACAAGAAATCACATGAGTGTTGAATAGGACAATCCTAACAGAGAGGGCATGGTGTCATTAAAAAAAAAATAGGGTGAAATCATCACTCTGGGTCATCAACCTCAAAGGATATTCACCCATGTTTTGCTCATGGTGGGACTGGAGAAACTCTCACCACCTCTTCATTACGATTCCTTGATAGTACTAGGGAGAGGGGATAATAATGACCCTCTGATTCAGTGTCACCCTCACTATCTGAAGGGTTATTAGAAACCTCACATGGAGAACTGATTTCCTTTGGATAGGCCTTACAATGCTCACTCTCTATCCTTGCCTTCTTTTCATATTTCACCATCCTCTTCTCTCTATGTTTGACTAATTCTTTTGAAACTATCTATTCTCTGGGATGGTGATTTTCCTTGGTACTATACTCCTTGAATTCCTAAATCCTACTCTTCCCTTTGTCGTATCAAGATCTCCATGTATTCCACTTTTATTTTCAAGACCTCCCTTAAGCTCAAACAAACTTAACCCCCCAGACTCTCAAATCATCTTGCAAACCTACTTGCCTAGAATGTCTACAAACTTCTCAGGAGAATTCAATTCCCTCACACTTCTTTATCAACCTTTGATCCTCATTCATTACAAAATGAATTATGTCATGGAAGATCAATCAAGTGATTTGCATTAAATAGGAAATTTGAAGCATGCAAT
>VDFB02123101.1:0-54149 GCA_007258455.2 Sequoia sempervirens
GCATGTAAGCAGCTCCATTTTCTAAATAATAAAATTATTCTCTTGTTTGTGGGTTATTTCCTAAGTCTCAGGTTGCGCCCTAATCAGATTGAAAAGCAAGAAGGGAGAGGAAATGGTAAGTATGAAGATGTATTACCTATTAAATGTTTTTCATGCAGTAAAATAGATCATTTTGCATCAATATGTCTTGAAAGAGTTCCTAGATCTAAACCTAAGAAGTCTAGATTCCCGAAGAGAAGCTACTTTTCTGAAGAAGTAGTGACTAGTGAAGAATCTAATAAAGATAATGGAAGAGAAGATGATTGGGCTTTCATTGCTACCATTGAAGATGATTTGGAGATAACAATGTTGGTGTTGTTCGTGGTAGAGGATCCATTTGCATTGGTGGTAAGGACAACACTAATGATGTCCTATATGTTGAAGTTATGAAGCATAGTCTGTTGAGTGTTGGATAGATGGTTCACAAGGGATATGATCTACAGTTCAAAGATAGAAGATTCAAGATATGTGGAATTTTGGAAACTTGATTGCAACAGGAAAACAAACACAAGGTAACATTTTTCATTTGAATACTACTAGTGGAAGTTTTTTGATTGCTCAAATAGATGAGAGCTGGTTGTGGCATAGAAGATTGTGTCATGTAATTTTTGAAAACATTATCAAGATAAGTTATGCCCAAGTAGTAAGAGATCTTCCTAGATTAGTGAAGCTTGCTAATATAATCTGCAAAGAATGTCAAATGGGTAAATAGACTAGAATCTCCTTCAAGAGAAAAAATTTTCATTCAAATAATCTACTAGAACTACTACATAGTAACCTTTGTGGCCCATCAAGAGTTAGAAGCATTCATGGAGAAAGGTATTTTATGCTGGTTATTGATGATTACTCTAGAATGATTTGGGTTTCCTTTTTAAGAGAAAAATGTGAAGCTCTAGAGAAATTTAAATGCTTCAAGGCTATGGAATAAAATGAGAAAGGTCTGAAAATCAAATGCCTAAGATCTGATAGAGGTGGTGAGTTAATTTCTAAGGAATTCAACTCTTATTGTGAAGAACATGGAATTAAAAGACAACTATCTGCTCTCCAAACCCCTCAACAGAATGGAGTTGCAAAAAGAAATAATAGAAGAATTTTGGATACTACCAGAACCATGATGATGGAAGGAAATGTGTCTCAGATGTACTGGAATGATGTAGTAAGTACTACTATGTATACCTTGAACTGAGTAAATGTGAGTGGAAATTCTGGTAAGACCCCTTATGAGTTATGGTTTGGTCACAAGCCTACAGTTAAGTATTTTAAGATCTTTGGAAGTAGGTTTTATATCAAGAGAGATGATGATATAGGAAAATTTGATGCTATAAGCGATGAAGGGATTTTCCTAGGTTACTCTACTAAGAGCAAGGCATACTGGTGCTATAATAAAAGACCGAGAAAGATGGTTGAAAGTGAAAATGTCAGAGTTGATGAGGACTCTATCAAGTCATCCAGACATTGAAACTATGATTCAGATGAAGACAACACAAGTCAAGTGAAAAGCACTTAGACACTGAATCTACTTCAGAATTATTCCATATGTTCTAGTGAAGCAACCTCAATTTGTTCCGATAAATCAAGTCAATTAGGAAGGCCAGACAAGTGCAAAGGCACAAACAAGTGAAAGTGTAGAAATATCTGAAGAATCAGAAGTCCAAGTAAGTCCCAAAACTCCAAGGTATGTAAAGCTGAATCATTCTGAAAGTCAAATCATAGGAGATAAGAGTAAAGGAGTGCAAAATAGAAGAAAAAGTGTAGAAGAATATTGTTTGATATCCAAGATTGAACCTAAGAGTGTCACTGAAGCCTGCCAAGATGAACATTGGCTGGAAGCTATGAAGGAGGAGCTAACATAGATTGAAAAGAATGACACATGGGTACTGGTTCCTAGGCCTAAAGACAAGAATGTGATTGGCACCAAATGGGTATTGAGAAACAAGTTGAATGAAGAAGGTGAAGTGGTCCATAATAAAGCAAGACTAGTATGTAAATGATATTCTCAAATGGAAGGTATTGATTTTGAAGAAACCTTTTCCCCTGTAGCTAGAATTGAAGCTGTGAGATTATTTTTTGCTTATGTTGCATACAAAAATTATAAAGTCTATCAAATGAATGTGAAGTTTGCATTTCTGAATGGAGAACTAGAAGAATAGGTGTACATTGAACAGTCGGATGGATTCCAATTAACAGATAAGGGAGATATTGTTTTTAGATTGAAGAAAGCTATGTATGGACTTAAGCAAGCCCCCAGAGCCTGGTATGCTAGATTGGAAAAATATCTACTAAAGCTTGGATTCACAAAAGGTATTGTTGATAGCAACTTATACTTCAAATTAGATCATGATAAGGAATTGATTATAGAAGTTTTTGTTGATGATATCATTTTTGGAGGAGATGATAATCTATGTATGATGTTTGTTAATGAAATGAAGAGTGAATTTGAGATGAGCATGATTGGTGAAATGAAGTTGTTTCTAGGATTACAAGTTACATAATTGGACCAAGGGATTTTCATATCTCAGTCCAAATATGTGAAAGAGCTATTGAAGAAGTTTGGAATGGGTGACTCCAAACCTATTGGTACTCCCATGGTAACCAAATGTAAGCTATGATAGAATGATGATTCTCTAAAGGAAAATAAAACTTGGTATAGATCAATGATTGGTGGATTGCTCTACTTGACACAAACTAGAACAAATATTATGAATGTTGTATGTATGGTTGCTAGATTTCAAGCTGATCCAAAGGAATCACATGTTACTACTATCAAAAGAATTTTTAGATATCTTAAAGGAATAGCTGACTTTGGACTTTGGTATCCAAAGAATGATGATCTCACTTTGTGTGCATACACTGATGCAGATTGGGCTGGTGATGTAGATGATAGGAAAAGTTCAAGAGGAGGAAATTGTACGTCTCTAAACTCCACCATTTAACAAAGCAGTCGGCATCAGCCGGTGGGCCTTTATCATTGGGAACATGGGAAAGCGAAGCTATCCGACTGTGTCTAGCATGGTGAAATCATCATCCATGAATCCCTTGGACAATGATAATGTCACTGATCATCACTCCCTTGTCCTCGCATTGTTAATATCCTACATTCATCCAACCCACATGTCAAACTCTTCTTTATCCTTGACCATTTTTCTTTTCATTTTCATTTTCTACCCTTTTCACACATTCAACCCTGTGAAAAGTGTAATATCCCATCCCCCTTGGCATGCATCCACCCCTGTGTGAGGCACGTTCACCCACCCCCCTTTGGAACACATCTACCCTTGTGTGACACATGTTCACCCCTCCTATCCTGGTGGACATGCATATGCCCTTATGTGGAATCAAATTCGCCCATCAGCCATTGCCCCACACATCCACCCCTATGGATGGGAATCTACCCCTACATGCAGGTGCATCCTCCTTTCTAAACCCAACCCTTAGAGGCAAACCTGTGTTCACCCCTACACCCATGTGTTTGCCCATGTGGGGCCTCACACAATTTCCCTTCCTAGATGGATGGACCCACCTATTCATAGGAAAATCTACCTTCGAAACCTCACCCATGCATCTACCCCTGTAGATATGTGTCCACCTGTACTTGTGTGCAATTGCCTATTATCTACATAGGCAGTGTATAGATTTGAAAATTTGATTGGTGAAGTTTAAATCCTTGAAGGAAACCACCAAACCATTAGAATTAAGCTTCTAAAATAAAATCCAAAACAATGAAGCATAAATAAGCATAAAGGAAATTGAATGCAAACAAACAAAGAAAATTATACCTTTATACCTTCATTGGTTGATCTCCATTGTTCTTCTCTCCTTCGCTTTTGAATATTTAAGATATGTTGCTCTCAGTTTTACAGTGCACAATGTAAAAAATTTAAGAAAAAAATGGGGATAGCGAAAGATTAAAGATGGTGGTGGTTAGAGAAATGAAGAACTAAAAGCCCAAATTTATAAATGAGATGGTAAAATGGACGAACAAGATTGAGTAGAGAAATGAAGGGTTGAGATTGAATGAGAAAAATATCATGGGAAACTTGCGCATTCTCAAGTTCAAAATTAGTGCCACGTGATTGGAGAAATTTGTGGAATGGAGGAAAAATTAGTGGGTGGAAGAAAATCAACCAAATTAGTGGCAATTTGGAAGAGTTTAAATTTCAAAAATCATGGCCATTTGGAAGAGTTTAAATTTTGAAATTAGTGGAGGTGTGTAAGAGTTCATTTTTTGAAAACTAAAAATGATTTATTTTCAAAACCATGGATAATTAAGTAAATTTAAATAATTTATTAATTATTAGATTAGTGAGATTAAATAAATAAAATTATTTATTAAATCAAATACAATGTTAATAATTAAATAATTAAGTAATAATTATTTAATCATATGGATTAATGAAATGGGAAATATTAGTATAATTAAATAATAAAAATTATTTAATTATGTGTGCGTGAAAAGAGGGTGAAATTGGATTAAGGATTAGATGAGGAATTATAGTTAGATGAAGAAATGGATTTAGATGAAGAATTAGACAAGAAGTTAATCAGAAATTGGTGTCATAAGCTTAGGACAAATTTTTAAGTGCTTTCATTTTGCCCCTCTTCGAGACAATGCAGCCTATCGTGCTGTTTCAAAGAAAAAAATTGATTAACTGATATAGGCCATAGGGATATCCTGGTAAGGATGATGATAAGGATGATATGCATGCTCAAGAGATTGATCGAAAAGGTTGTGATAAGATTAATATATCGATATATCATGGGGAGAATATTTGATAATTGATATTATGTGAGTGATTAAGCAAAGATGCACATTTGATGAAAATGCACAACTGATAAGCGAAGATGTATATTTGATGAAAATGCACAACTACTAGGAATAACTGAATAATTGATGGAAATGCTCAGTATAACCAAGTTGATAAGTTGATTAAGCTGATTGAGATTTATGCTAGCACAAAACAAAAATTGATTAATAGATTGAGTGATCAAGGAGTATTGGAGTCCCATGCTAAAAAAAGGGAGTTGATTGATTTGATATTTGGATTAAAAGACAGGTATTAGTTGGATAAAGTGATTAATTGATTTGTGAGATAATGAGCATGAAGAAAAATGAAATGATGAAGGAAATGGATGATGGAGGAAATGGCAGATGAAAAGGGATATGAAGGAAATGAAGGTGATCAAAATTCTTGTGCTTTATCATCATAGAGCTTATTATGTCGCAAATTAGTATAAGTGTCTAGATAACATGAACATCTAGATGACCTAAATACTGTTTGTGTTTTGATTTAGCAATGAAGTATAAGCATCTAGGTATAAGGACCTTAGATGACCTGAATACTTATTGCATGGAAGACACTATCGGACAAGGAATGCACTTATCCACACTTAGACTCATAGGTCCTTGATGATTTTAGACAACCATGTCTTAAGATGAGTCATCTTATGAATAAGGAACAATCCATAGACAACAAACAAGTGAACATGCCCCATCCTTGCCTCTCTAGTCCAATGCATTGTCAAGAAGCTAAAAGACATGCCCCAAAGATAAAATCATAAAACAATCAAAGACCAAAAAATAAACAGGTGTCATGCTTCAATGTAGAACTGATTCTTGTCACAATTTATGCATTTGGTTGGATTTGAAAGATGGATTGATAGGTATGTTGCAATGTTTGCTTGATTGTAAATCTTTCCATGTTTTGATTTTGTTGAAGTTCAAAGCTGTGTGACGATCTAAAAGTATCACTATTTTGGAATTTTTGAAGTTCTTTGATTTTTTTGGATTTTTGAGATATTTTGATTTTTTTTGGATTTTTAGAATATTTGATTTTTGGATTTTTTATTTATTTTTTTGGATTTTTTGGGGCTATTTATTTTTTGGAATTTTTGGGAATTTTGATTTTTAGATTTTGGAATATTTGATTTTTTAGGGATTTTTTTATATTTGATTTTTTTGGGATTTTTTGGAATATTTGATTTTTTTTTGGGATTTTTGGAATATTTGATTTTTTTTGAAAATTTTGGAAGTTTTACAAGGAAATGAGATGGATTGTGAGCGAGTAGATAGATAGAGAGGATAATGCCTCTAACCATGAGATGCTAAGTATCCCAACCCATAGCTAAGGTTGAGGAAATGCCCCAGTGAGGGATAGGACCAACTTAGTGTGCATGGAGAAGTGAGCAAGCGAGGGGAACACTGAACAATTCACAAGCCATGGTGAGTGTGAAAATATTATTATGAAGTGGAGGGTGAATGGAAAAGGGATGGAAAGATCAAGTGGAGCTCTAAAGGAAATAGGAGGAAATCCTCTACACATGGTGTCAATTTATCGATTTTCATCATGGAACTTGCTCAAGGCACCATCGAAGTGGTTTTCACCATTAAACGAATTGATTTCTCTTTACTTTCTTGATTTTTTAAAATATTTTTTAGGACCTTAAAAGAGTGTACTCTCTAATGTACTTAGGTGTAAAACCTATGAATATGCATACTATTGATGGGATCATTAAGCAATTCACCTTCTGGAGTAAATAACTAGTATGCCTCTAATCCATACATAGCAGTGATAATGTATGGAACCAACCAGTTGGGCTCAAATTTACCCTTCTTTTATGTCTTTCTAATTGTGAGGATTTTCATGAAGGACAAGATCCCCAATATTGAATGTACATGGTTTCACCTTATGGTTATAAATTTGGTACATCCGTTGTTGGTATGCTCTAACATGATTGAAAGGAATTTGTCTTTGTTCATCCAATAGTTCCAATTCTTGCAAATAGGAAACTTGGTAGTTTTCATCATTGATTTGATTGTGCAAGGAGACCTGCGAAGAAGGAAACTTGACCTTGATGGGAAAGATGGCTTCAGATTCATAGACAAGGGCATACGGGGTAGCACTTGTGGGAGTGTGAACAATTGTGCGATAATCCCACAAGGCATGATTCAGTTGAACATTCCAATCTCGACTAGCTTCATTGCCCATCTTTTTAAGAATTTTGAGAATGGTCTTATTAGAGGCCTCAACCTGGCCATTACCTCGAGGGTAGTAAGGTGTAGAAAAATGATGTATATGGAATTTCTCATAGAGTTCATAGACATCCTAATTTTTGAATGGACGACCATTATCTATGATAATGGATAAAGGAACACCATAGTGGCAGATGATATAGTTTAGTATGAAAGTGGCTATTTGTTTTGTAGTGATGTGGGTGAGGGTAACAACTTCAATACATTTTGTGAAGTAGTTTATGGCAATGAGAATGAACTTATGGCCATTGGATGAAGGTGGATAGATCTTTTTGATGAGATTGAGTCCCCATTGATAAAAGAACCATGGTGTAATGAGTGGCTACAATACTTGTGTAGGAGCATGCATCAAGTATGCATGTTTTTGACAATACTTGCATTTTTTAACAAACTAATAATCATCCTTTTTCATTGTAGGCCAATACATAACCCATATGCAAGAGTTTATTGGCTAAGGTAGGACTGCTAGAATCTGCCCCACATATACCTTCATGTATTTATCATAAAGTAGTTTTGACCTCGTCATGCTCAAGACATCGGAGTAAAGTACCATCGAGACCTTGACAGTATAGGTTATCGACTAAGATTACATAATGGGAGGCTTGATGGATAAAGGTTTTACAAGATTTATTGGATAGGTCTAACGACAAGATGTTATCACAAAGATAGGTATAAATATCCCCATACCATTGAGAATTAGGACCAAGAATAAGACAAATCATTTCAAATTGTGGTACATTGTGAGTAGGTTCCAAAAGAGGCTCTACCAAGAACTCACAGTAGGCGACATTTCTTGGTATTTCCACAAGCGATCCAATTTTTTCCATTGCATCTCGGAATTGCTTGGTATTTCCACAAGTGAGCCAATTGTTTCCATTGCATATGCTTTGTTCAAGAGGTACTTAAGAGGATCAATTTTTGAGATGATTTTTTTCAATGTGTAAGCATGTAATGTTGCAGCTTTTGTGAGGTAAAAACTATGGCAAGGAATTCTCTTTCAATAGGACTATAATTGAGCTCATATACCACTAAAGTATGATTGATGTAATAAATTACAAATTCCTTTCCTTCAGAGTCATGTTGTGCTAAAAGTGCCCCCAGTGTTGTGTAGGTTGTGGATATATAAAAGAGTAAAGTCTTGTCATCTATAGGAGGTACTAATACTAATGGTGTTATCAAATATTCTTTGATTTTTTGAAAATATTTTTCACACTTGTCATCCCATTTGAATGGAACATTCTTGCATAACAGGTGTTGAAATGGTTGACATTTATTTGCAAGTTGTGCTATAAAATGGTGGATAGATTGAAGTTTTCCTTGTAATGATCACAATTGACTGATATTCTTAGGTGGAGGCATTTCAAGTATAGCTTTGAATTTTGTAGGGTCAACTTCAATTCCTTTATATGAGACAATGTATCCAAGGATTTTCCTAGAGGTTACCACAAAGACACATTTCTTTGGATTCAACCGAACCTTGTATTGTTCTAATCTTGTGAACATTTTGTCCATGATCTCTAGATGTACAACTCTGGCATAGGATTTTCCCAACAAATCATCTACATAGTCTTCCAAATAGGTATGTATCATGTCATGAAATATAGTGGTCATTGCATGCTAGTATGTAGCTCTGATGTTCTTCAACCTTAAGGGCATGACATTCCAACAGAAGGTTCCCCAAGGAAAATTGATTATTGTCTTGATTTGATGTTTAGGAGAAATTTTAATCTAATTTTACCTTGAGAAACCATCCATGAGAGATAACACTTCATGCCTTGTTAAATCCACTATCATGTCAATGTTTGGAAGTGGGAAGTCATCCTTAGGACAAGCCTTTATAAAATCTTTGAAATATGTGTAAACACGTACACTCCCATCAAGTTTTAAAATTGGTACTAAGTTTGAAATCCACTCAACATAGTCAATAGGTCTAATAAATCCCACATCTAGAAACTTTTGTAATTCAACTTTTACCAATAGAGTGACATGCAAGTGCATTTTTCTCAACTTTTGCTTAACAAGTTTTACCCCTGGTGGAAAAGACAAGTGATGCATTACTAAATTTGGATCAAGTCCTGACATGTTTGCATAGGACCACACAAAGTTGACTTGTCTTTCTTTGTAAACTGTATATGTTATATTCTCTCTTTAGGTGTTAATGATTTTGAGAGATGAATTATCCTTGGTTTTTATTGTGTCCAAATTTGTTGGTAATATCTTCTCCACCAACATAAATGATTTATCATGATATGGTGCTAGGGGAAGTGTGTCAATCCTTGCATCCTCAGGTGCCTCAAAGAGGTTTTCACCCTCAAATATGTCCCTTATTTTTACTTTTTCAAGTATAATAACACCATAGCTAGCGGTTTTCACTAGAAGACCTATTTATATTTTCAATAATTTTACAACTGAAAGGCTTGGTACCTTCTCCAAAGTAAGCCACACTATTTAGTTCTATGATGAAATCTACTTTATGATCCCCAAGAGGTGTGTCTTCTCATGCTCCAAGAAAGTTTATTATTGCCTTATCATTTTGAAACACATCTATCTGTGGCGGTCCCTTTTGATCCCAATCAATATGTTGGGGGTGAACCACGGGTAAAGGGTCATGATTTGAGTCAATATTTGATGCAATGCTAGAGGAGGAAAATCACTCTCACAAAATCATTTGAAAAATCTCAAAACATTCCTCATCTCAATTTCACTTTCCCTTCACAAAACCTTGATTCCAAAGCACTTAAACTAAAAACAAGGAACCAAACCACTTATTGATCCCTCAAACACTTTGAACAACAAAAAAACAACTAATTCAACCCAATTCCCAACCTTGACATTCCAAAAATAACAACTTCTCAAAACAAACCCTTCTAACAACAAACTA
Source organism: Sequoia sempervirens (assembly GCA_007258455.2). NCBI lineage: Eukaryota > Viridiplantae > Streptophyta > Pinopsida > Cupressales > Cupressaceae > Sequoia > Sequoia sempervirens. The sequence goes on from VDFB02123101.1 coordinate 9,951, forward strand.
TGCCCTTTGAGGCCATATACACAAACCGATACTAAACTCCAAGCCCATTATATTTTTTAGACGCTTAAAACCTATTCCAATACATTTTCACACACCAAATAAACCTTCTCACACACTTTTAAGAGCTTTTAATACCAACTGATAGCTTATTTTCACAAGTCTACCCTTAATGCTAGTAGGTTGCCACCATAGAACTATCAAACACAACTTTGAATGTAGAACCCTTCTTAAAATTGTAACAACCTTTTTGAGTACCTTTTTTAGGGCTTTAAGACATAGCAAAAAACCAATATAAGTTTCTTTGGGAAAATAGATTCAATACAAGACTATCCACGTCCTATTTAGGCCTATTTAGGCTTTGATTAATTAAGGGATTATTGGATTTATTAATTCCAAACACAAATTTACTGAACCAATGCTTCAAACACTTCCTAACTAACCTGTACAAGATTATTAATCCATCAAAATTCCACTTCAAAAGTCATTTTTATAAACTCTAGACTCTAACCTCCATGTTTTACTCATAATGCACTGTATTAATAGGACAGCCAATAAAACAAATCCCATAAAATTTAAATTCACCAATCCCTATTTGAAATGGGATCAACATACACCCAAGCACCCTTTTACTATGCACTGTTTTACCAAATTTTTCCACATTTACCAATCCAAGGACATCAAAGAATCCGCCTCAAACCTCATCCTCACACTCTACAACCTAGAGATCTTTTAAAATGCACATAAATATTTCATACCACCAAGAATTAGAAAATTCCACTAGTTAAAAAGAGAGTAACACAATTTTGTAATCTCATTGTTTACCCTAATAGAGGGTTTTGATAGTTTATTGTAAAATTGCAATAACTTATTCAATTCTACACCAATCTTCATGAAACAAAGCTAGGATGGAAGGTGATTGAAATATCTAACACATACCACCCATTAGAAACCATTTCTTGCTCGTACAGGTCCATAAAAGATTAGAAAACAAAGAAATTTAGAAGAAAATGTATAAAAATAGAGCTTTCCAACAATCTAACTCATTTATTCAATCACCCACACCTCTCCAAACATAAAAAAGGCCTTTTAAAGGCATTAAAAACTAACTCTATAACTTCTAACTACTTCCAAATGACCATGACCTTTCACCTTCCCTTATTTTGTACCTTTTTCAATTTTTGCATCTTTGTGTGACAACTTTTACGTTTTACAAAAATGAACATAAGACTTGAAACTTAATGACCTAAACATATGTGAAGTGGTCCAAATGACCTTGTTCCAAGGTAACACATCAAGATTACATCAAATTTCAAAATTTCTCCATGGAAGCATAATATTGTCAAGATTCTCCTGCATCATTCTCCCAACCAAATAATTTTCAAGTCCACTTGAATTTGAAGTTGTCAAAAAATCTGCACTCTTTGTGTGCTATTTCATTGATTTATCTTGAAATAATTCCTAAACACCTTTATTTTCACTTTTTGGTTTGAACTTGTCAATGCAACAACTTCCTATCTTGCTTGCCAACTGAAATTAGACTCATTATGCTTTGGTGCATCTCAGTATGTTGTTCCTCCCTTTTTCCTTTTACCTTCTAATTGTTCCCTATCCACAAAAATAGTACAATAAAGAAATGATACATTAAATTGATCACAATACCTCCATCTGTCTTCAAATCTTTGCAAATCTCCATAAGCAATTCATCCATAATCTTCTCTTCATCCAATCTTGACACCATCTCAATATATTCACTCTCTGAAATCAGGTTCTTTGTCTTTTCTTCTCCTTCATCTTCATGCTTGAAGTCTTCTTCTGCATCCTCAAATGCTTCTTCTTCTTCTATCATCTTCTTTTTTCTTTATCTTCTTTTGACAATCTTTCTAATGGGCCACACAACCTTCCTTTTTATTGTCAAATGCCAACTTTCTATCTACTTAATCATATGTTCCATCTTCATCATGGACTCTTGGAATTATTTTTCCAACCTTCTCATCTCTTGTTTCAACTCATCTATCTCTTTTTCAAATTTCTCTTTCCTCTTTCTCTTTTTCCTTTCTTCCTCTACCTGCAAATTCCTTCTCAATATCTTCATCTTTTCTCTTCAAGCAAGATTCTCCTTGCTTCACAACTTCTCAACTTTCTCTACCTTCTCTTGGAAGCAACGAGGTTCTTCTTAACCTACACACAAACACAAAACAAAAAATCTCTACCCAACACCTTTTGTGCTCTAATACCACTTTGATGCAATGCTAGAGGAAGAAAATCACTCTCACAAACTCATTTGACAAATCTCAAAAAATTGCTCATCTCAAGTTCACTTTTCCCTTCACAAAACCTTGATTCCAAAGGAATTAAACTGAAAACAAGGCACCAAACCACTTATTGAACCCTCAAACACTTTGAACAACAACAAAACAACTAATTCAACCCAATTCCCAACCTTGACATTCCAAAAATGAAAACTTCTCAAAACAGACCCTTCTAATAGTTAACTAGGCCCTTTCGAGCCATATACACAAACCAATACTAAACTCCAAGCCAGTTATATTTTGTAGATGCTTCAAACCTATTCCAATACATCTACACACACCAAATAAACCTTCTCACACACTATCAAGTCCTTTTAATATCAACTAATGGCTTATTTTCACAAGTCTCCCCTTAATGCTAGTAGGTTACCACCTTAGAACTGTCAAACACAACTTTGAATGTAGAACCCTTCTTAAAACTATAACAAGATTTTTGAGTACTTTTTTAAGGGATTTAAAACATAAGACAAAATCAATATAAGTTGATTTGGGAAAACATATTCAATACAAGACTATCCATGTCCTATTTAGGCCTATTTAGGCTTTGATTAATCAAGGGCTTATTGGATTCATTAACTCCAAAAACAAAATTATTGAAAAAATGCTTCAAACACTTACTAATTGACTTGTACAAGCTTATTAATCCATCAAAATTCCACTTGAAAAGTTATTTTTATAAACTCTAGACTCTAACCTCCATCTTTTATTCACAATGCACTATATTAATAGGATAGCTAATAAAACAAAGCCCAAAAACTTTAAATTCACCGATCCCTATTTGAAATTGGATCAGCATACACCCAAGCACCCTTTTAAAGAAAAATTACACAAATAGGATTCATATTCCACTATCAAACTTTTGAAACACATCACTGTGCATTGTTTTACCAGTCCAAGGGCATCAAAGAATCTGACTCAAACCTCATCCTCACACTCTATAACCTAGAGATATTTTAAATTGTACATCAATCTTTCATAACACCAAGAATTAGCAAATTCCACTGGTTAAAAAGGGAATAACACAATTTTGTAATCTCATTGTTTACCCTAACAAAGGGTTTTGATAGTTTATTGAAAAATTGCAATAACTTATTCAATTCAACACCAATATGCATGAAAAAAAGTTAGGATGGAAGGTGATTAAAATATCTGACACCTTCCACCCATTAGAAACTATTAATTTCCCATACAGGGCCATACAAGATCAGAAAATAGTGAAATTCAGAAGAAAATGTATAAAAACAGAGTTTTCCAACAACCTAACTCATTTATTCAATCACCCACACCTCTCCAAATGTACACACTAACTCATTTCATTGCAAAATACAATGAAAGTGTCCAATGAAATATGTATAATTTGATGTATCGTCAGGTGCTTGTAAAATTTGATATGTAATTTTCAATTTTTTTGAAAGTTTATCCCCAACGTTTGTCGAAATGTCGGCTATCATTTTCGTCGAATTTTCGACAAACATGAAAAATAGAAAAAAATCAAATTGTGGCCGACATAAAGAAAAGTGAGTTCGCACCTGATTTATTGCGACAGTGTTTTGCTCTACTTGAGACAATTTGTGGAGAACTAAGGATGATTTTCTTGGGAAAAATTAGAAAAAATTCAAGAGGAAATCACCAGGTTGAGTGTAGTCATTGAATTTTTGTAGAATTCAGTTGTGAAGTCAGACTTGTAGTTCCAGGTTTGAAAATCATATTTTAAAGAAACATCTGATCAAATTTCATTTTTAGAGGTTTAGGGTTTCAAGAATTTCATGTTCAGATTTTGTTGTGTGAATTCACCATAAGATCACAACCAAGGAATAGATTCTTGTGACTATAATTATGTGATCCATAACTCTATTGGTCATATGGAACATTTGTGCTATAAAAAATATAGGATGCAGTCATGTGTGACCCAAGTTTAATGTGGCTATGTTGTGATAGAAATGGAGGCACTCATATAATGTAGTTAATTCAGGTTGTATAATGTAGGTGTCAATCATCATTAAGTGCATTCAGGCTGTCTCAAGTTTAACAGGTTAGGATGTAATTATAGCATGATAAAAGAGTGATTACCTCTTGTTGTAATAAAGAGCCTATAACTTTGGTTGATATGCAGAGTGGTTGTGTTATATCAATTATGTAGTGCATTCAAGTACAACCCATTTTTAATGGGCTATTCTAGAGAGTGATCAAGATTTTCTAAACCTTATGAATGCTACTTGACATATATTTGCATAATCTCAAATTCCTTTAGAGGCTTTTGAAGTATCAATGTATCCTATATAGGGTTTATAATGATTTCTTTTAAATAAATAAATAAATAAATGTTGTATTTCCTTATAATTAGATAATGTGGAGATCTCCTAAATCTGCGCCATCACACTATCCTCTTTGGCATTGTATTCATTACTCCAACTACTAGGGTTTTGCATGTGACATCTTTAATATCTTCATGACCATGGATTTTAAATAGATCTAAGTCTTTTCTTTAATCCTTTTTATGGTAACCCTTGAGTTCCATAATCCACCTTCAATCTCTTCTAAGAATGGTGTCTTAAGCTAGACTGCAGAGTATGCATATAAAGCAAGTCCTTCATACCTACCATTGTTCCAAACCACCACTCACTGCCTTGCTTAAAATGTTGCCTCAATAAGCACAATATCATGTTTTAAAATCATGGTTGCTAGTGATTGACAATTAAGGTCACCACTTTCATCATGAAGATACAATGATATTTTTGTCTTCAAACTCAAGGCATTATGCAAGATAACATTGTGAATTTTTTGTTGTGTACAATTTGATTTTCTTGCACATTTACTACTTTGCTAACTTCCTTTAAGACTGGGTATTGCACCCTCAGCAGCAATCTCAAACATCTCACTCACTATCACTTGAAGATTCCTTTCATGAGCATCCTTCTATAAAATAAAACTATGCCCTATAGACTGCCTACTTACTACAAGGGACTCATTGTTTCATGGTATTGTAGTTCTTAAGATCCTTCAACCTTATTGACACTACTTCATAGTCCACAAGGTATTATTCACTATTCTCCCATCTTTGATGAGTCTCAAAATGCTGCTCAAACATGCAATCCACTACCTCCATTATACATTAATGGCTAAGAAGAAACATTGAACCTATGATTACCATTGTTACTTCAATTGGAGAGTCATTCCTTGATTTAATTTTCCTTGTCTAACACTACCAAAAGCATTTTTAAAACCCTTAAGGTCAGCAAGGGGGTAAGGAAACTCACTGTTAAAATCTTCACTTTACTATGCAAGGTTTGAGCTTTATTATCTTGTCACTACTTAGCCTCTTTGTGACTATCACATCTTAAGTGACTTTCATTCTTCTTACTGTAGATTGCATTTACAAATGTCACTAAGCTACATAGTGTGCTTGTTATTAGCTACAATCTTTAGATTGCAAGATTTTTTTATTACCTATAATGTCTCAATCTTTCTGGTATTGCAACCTCACTAATCAGCTATAGTTATTGTTTATGTTTCTGCAGAGGCCTAGAGTTTGTACCCTAATCATGCTCTTACCAATGCTTATGTTGTTTTTTATTAGGGCTCTCTCAATGTTAAGGGCCCTAGGGATAAGCTAGTCATAAAAAGTGACACATTGCATCTTTAACTAAAAGGATAAATTTGTATTGACATTAGCAATGATGATTCTGACTTGTTGCTCCTTAGGAATGTGTCACTTTCTCTTACTAGCTCGCTACCTCCATCGTTGTAGGAAGTTTGTGATGAAGCTCAATATTCTGATTTTAGGAGTCTTAACAGTTGGAAATCATAGTAAAAACAGAATTTAATAAGTTTTGGAATTAGCATTTTAAAGTGTTTTTTGGGGTCATTAACTTTAGACTATCTTCTCTTTTGCAGGGGTGGTTGCATGCCAAATTTTTTTGGTGTAAAATATTATAATTATTAGATTTTGTTACCTATCTATGAATAAAAATTATTGGAGTGTGAGTTTGATATTTTTTGAAGATCTAAATAGTCAAGCTTGGTACAAAAAAATCATGTTAGATAATATTAGTCTAGAACAAAATGAAGAGACAATTGGTAGATTGTGGGCTAGATTGAAAAGAAAGGGTGATGGGAAATCTTATTGTCCTTGTAATAATTTCAAGGGCATAAAGATGAGATGACTTTTAATCACAACAGCCGAGAAACATTGCAGGCAGCATGGTCATGTTGAAGGGGTGCATGATTATCATCCATTGGTAAGTTATTCATTATATGTGTTTATATTGATTGAATTTGTAAATGTTTATATCATTTTAACATTATATATATATAATCACTTTATCATGATCATGGTTTATTTGTGTCTATCATTATTATAAAGGTGGGGCACCCTAGGGAAGATGATATGGATTATCATGGCCCGAAGAATGTGGTTTTACAAGTAGATGAACATGGAGCTGTGAATATCGAAGATGAAGTTAATGATCCTATGGAAGAAGACGATCATGCGCTAGAAAACATAGTTGAAGATGATGGTACAAATACATTGATCTATGACACATTTAGTGGTAGAGCTGATCATGATGGTCAAGATGACTTTGATGATGTTCATGATTTACCTGTACTTGAGAAGGCATACGAGCCCCTTTATGAAGACACCCAAATAACTCTTCTCTCTGTTGTATTGTTGTTGTTGAATTTGAAGGTTATGAATGGTTTATCAAACATAGCAATCTCATGGATATTAAGGTATGTTATATATGTCATCTTTTTTCATCTATTTTAATTGTTGTTAGTTCATCACTAGTAAATAAAGGATGAAATATGTACCATTAATATTCTTTATATGAACAAATTAGTTTTTTGGTAGATTGATTGGTGAATTTTTTTTACCACCATCAAATATTTTACCTCGCTCATACCGAGATTTATGTGCCATTATGAAAGATATTGGAATCGAGTATCAAGGAATAGATGCATGTCCCAATGATCATATTATATATCATAAACAACAAGAATTTGAAACAGAATGCCTGGAATGTCATATCAGTAGATATCAAAATAGATCAACTAACAAAAAAGGTGCCTCACAAGGTTCTTCATTATATTCCCATATATTCCATGTATGCAATGATTATTTAGGTGTGAAAGCTTAGCACAATTTATGGATTACCATGCATGAAATAGACGTGGAGATGATTGTTCCAGATATTTTTTTACATCAATTTTCTTTAACGTAGTAGCAACTCATTTGTCTTATTTGTTGCATAATGACATATTTTTTTTCATTCAATAGTCATGTACATTAATTTATATATATTACAGTAAAATGATTAGAATAATTATGTAATGTTTATGTTCATTCAACTAGGTAAGTACCAAGTTAAAGATATGAATGTATATATCGAGCCTCTTATCGACGAGTTACTAAAGTTATGGAATGACACCACTATGTATGATGTCTCTAGACCAATAGGACAAAGAAAATTTAAATTCCATGCAATGCTTGTATGGACAATTCATGATGCCCCAGGGCTAACACATTTTTGTGGTATGTTATAACGTTTGGTTGTACTTTAACAATATTTAATTCAATGAAGTAGATATCATGCATGTTTTTAAAATAATATATTCATTAGATATAATTAAAAAAATTGGCATATTTAATCCAATTATAAATGATCTTGCAAGTCTTCAAACAAAGGGAAAATTTGCATGTCCAATTTGTGGTTCAAAGATGAAATCTCATCATTCAAAAAGTTTAGGAAAGCAGGTGTTTGATGAGTATAGGCACTTCCTCCATACAAATCATAATTATCGAACTACTGAAAAACATATTTTCAATGGGAAAGAGGAGACTACATCAAAACCACCAAGAATAACACCTCACCTATGGAAGTTGGAATATAATAGAATTCATCGTGAAGGTTATACATCAGATCAAATTTTTTATCTATCATATATGATATGTTTTGAATTTATATTTTTAATTATATTGTATTGTGTTGACTCATGTTGTAATTGACAATGATTTTCATTGTCAATTTGTTTAACTTATATGCTTCATGAAGGTCGTCAAGGCATTAATGGCTGGCTTCCACAAGGACTGAAAAGTTATCCCAAACAATTTAGTAGGTTTCCCTACTATGAGCAGCTATAAATTGTGCATTTGTTTGATACAATGCATATCGGAAAGAATATAACAGAAACTTTATGGAAAATATTGGATGGAAGGCATGACAAAGAAAAAAATGTCAAAATTTGTAGTGACATTCACGAAGCCAATCATGCAATGAAAAATGCCATTCAATTAAATAGCGATGGAAACCAAATTAATATAAGTGCCCTTCCTTGGTTATTAATAGAGCAACAAAGCAATGCTATAAAAGAAGTCATACAAAAAATTCGATTTCCCATAGGATTTGTTGCAAACATAAACAATATAATAACAAAGAAAGGTGAATTTGGGTCAGGGATGAAAACACATGATTGGAGTACCTTCATTAAGGTAATTATTCTAGTATATTATATACACTTGTATAATGCATGTACTTTTAAGTGTATTGTGTTTACTACTTTTGGAAAAATAATGAAAAGATCATTTTATAATTGTCGCAGTGCATTCTACCTCTATCTCTCCCAAACAACTTTGACAACAATGTCAAGAGAGTTATATATGATCTTGGAAAATACATGAGGTAAGTAGCGAGATTTTTTTCAATTCGTTGTATACATCTTATAATTTTCATTTGTTTTTCTTGTTATGTAATATACTATATATTTTTGTTAAATCTCATTAATATATTTGCACCTTGAATCACTTGTAGATGGCTATCGTCTAAAGAAATCTATAAAGAAGATATAAATTATTGAAAGAGAAAAAATCCTTGTCTAATGTGTGAAATGAAAAAGTGTCTACCTTCAACATTTTTCAATGCACAAGAACACTACCTCATACACCATGTTGAGGAGATTGAATTGTGTGGACCTGTACACACAAGGTCAATGTGGATGGTTGAGAGGCACTTGAAATTTTTGAAGGATTTGGTTAGACAAAGAGCACATATATAGGGTTCTATGGTGGAGGGATATATGGTATTCCAGACCATGGTGTACATTAGTGAATATCTTCCTAAGTTTGCAACAAAGATCCATGTAGATCACATTTGGGTTCCCAACTCCATTAACAAATTTGAAGGGGCGTACTTGATGGGGAAAGGTAGATTGAGGAAAGTGAGCGGTAATTATAAGATGGCCATGGATATTAATTGGAATACATTTTACATATGGTTTTTATGTATATTGTACTTATTTAATTTTTAATCTTCAATATACATCAATTATAAATTAAGGTCGTATACTGTTGTATTTAACTAATTATACATCATTTGTGAATTTCATTTTTTTTGATATAGTTGGTCGAGAGTGGGATGCACTACATTTGTACATCACCAAAAATATTGATTGGATTCCGGTATGGATTGAACGATGTCAACAATCTGGTCGCGCATTAACATGGGAAGGTGTGGCTTCATTGGTTAAAGAAGCTCATCGTAATGGAGATTCAAATGTTACACAAAGGGAAATTGATTTAACATATGGTTTAAGAGATAAACAGGTACGTATAAATATATTAATCACCCATATTATTTAATTATTTTCAAGTATATTGGTGTATATATATATGTTGAGATTGTTTTCTTTGCATACATTCGTCCAAGAATAAATATGTTTATCAACTGACAATATTGCAGTAATTTTTTCATGTTTGACATATTGCAGGTGAAACACCACAAGGCTATGTGGTAAAATGGTCATAAATTTTGAATCAAAATGTTGGATGACATGAAGAAAAATTGTGATTCTGGTATAACTACAGTCTTTCAGGGGACTAATTTTTCATCTAGAAGCGACATACATCCAGAATGATAGGTTGGGGTTGGATGAGGCACTCACTGCCCCATGCTCTGAGTCCTTGCTCCTAAGAACTCCTAGGTGTCTCTTCCACCTTGTCCTAGTGGTCCTGCTTCAAGTTTAGGTGCCACTGCTCCTATTGACCAACCCCACTATCAACATGCTTTCCTTCTACAAAGCAAATCTTGGTGCTTTGCCACAATCTCACCATTAACCTTTATTCTTCCCTAAAGGCCAAATCCTCTCAACATCCAATTTGATTCTTGCAGGGGTGTGTAAATGTTGTAATAGCTTCAAGATGATCAATCTAGAGTTCTTGTTCCATCACAAGACTCCAACTAACCATCACTTTCACAAAATCCTTTCCTAGGGTTAGAAAGGCTACAAGCCTAAAGCCCCAATTAGGCCTCTTAATAGAGAAAAATGCAATTTTCTTCAAAACCCACCAAAGGACCTAGATTCTTCATTTGGGGTTTGTAATTCCCATACCCACACCTTAGAGATTCTTGAGGTTTTGAGCTTGTACAGGCCGTACACTGCCCAATCACAAAATTGACCCAAAACCTAGGGTTTGCAAGTTTTCCAGACTATTTTTAGACTGTCAAAGATTTCTCACACCAAATGGATTGGTGGAGCCTCCTCCTAACCACCAAGCTTTTCTAAGACCTCCAAATAAATTCTCCAAAAATAATTTCTTCAAAATCTGTGCACCCTTGCAAGTTATGTCTCTTTTACTCCTAGTCTTCCCTAGCCGGACCCTGCCTGGCTCGCCTAGGGCAAGACCTTGCCATCATTTCCTGCACTCAAAAAAAACCTAGCAACTACCATATGTACAAGCATGGTGTCTAGGCATTGTTTTGAAAAGGCCGTACGATTTGTATGGTGAAAAAGTGCTCTAGCACACCAATCCTAAACACAGTCTGGTTCAGACCAAAAATTGAGCAAAGTTAAACTATTTACAATAAATGCTTGTAAACTAAACAAAGAAGCTATAAAATCCTACACAATGCTTGTAAACAACCAACCCTACATTCTACAATCCAAACAGTAGAAAAACTAATCCATTAGAACTAAATCAAAATGCAAAAGACATGAATTTTTGCATAGAACGCTGCTTTCTTCAATTTTTTCAAGATTTCACCAAAACATTGAAACTTCCAACCCTACTCCAGGGTCGAGTCATTCCTTAAATAGGTTCCAAAAATAGTTGAGCTTCTTGGGTCGAGCCTTTAGATGACCTAATGAGGCAAATTATAAAACCCACTGTGTTTTCTAACCTTTGGCAACTTTTTACCACTTAGCAAGATGATGTTCTAAAACTAAGTAACTCTTGACAACCTTTTTCCAAAAGATCAAAAAAATCCCTAAGCACTTAGCACAATGGTCACATGACCTTATGAACAACACAACAAAATTTTGAACTTCATTCAAAACTTCTTTAAACCTAATATTTTTCCTAGGTGCTCCTGCACCATTCTCCTCCTCTCAGCTCAAACACTAAGGCTTGGAAGGAGAGACCAATGACAGGTCAATGCCTTGCTTTTTGAATTCAGCTTCATCCACCTAAGTAGCCTTAGATTCATGCTTGTTCTTCCACTTGATGAGGTGTTCCATGTACACCTTGTGTCTTGTGGCCTTCTTCACCCTTGACTAAAAGATCTTCTCTGCCTGAGGCTTGTCCTAAGTAGGTAAAGACATGTTGATGTCCTTGAAGATCTCCTTACTGTCCTGATCCAAATCCTTGACTGTCCCCTTATACTTGATCAAATCAGCAACATTGAACACTGGTGAGATTCCTAGATCGGTAGGTAACTCCACCTTGTATGCATTCTGCCCATACTTGGCCAATATCTTGCATGGACTGACTCTCTTCATTTGCAACTTGGTTGACATTCGTTTCTACAACCTAGACTTGTTAAGGTGGACCATAACATAGTCCCCTACTTGAAATTGCACATCTTTCCTTGACAAATCTGCCTTTTCCTTCACTTTTTGTGTAGCCTCAGTGACTGTCCTCTTGACCTACTCCTGAATCTCCTTCATGGTCTGACTGAAGTCTTCTGCATGTCCACTTCTATTCTCCATAGATCCAAGGTCTCTGAGCTCACATATGCCTCTTGGGTGTATCCCATACACAACTTCAAAAGGACTTTTCCCTGTAGTTCTATTGAAATTGTCATTATAAGTATACACAGCTTGTGAGATAACCATATCCCATGTTTGTCCATACTACTTGGTTAGACACCTTAAAAGATTACCTAACACTCTGTTAACCACCTCTATTTGACCATCGGTCTGAGGATGGTAAGCTGATCCAAAAGACAGGTTGGTACCCAATCTGCTCCATAGAGTCTTCCAAAAATGACTCATGAACTTCACATCTCTGTCTGAAATAATGCTTAAAGGTAGCCCATGGATCCTAACAACTTCCTTGAAGAAAAGATGAGCTATGTAGCTGGCATCATGAGTAGTTTTGCAGGGAATAAAATGACTCATCTTGCTAAATCTGTCTACCACAACATAAAAACTGTCAAAACCAGTCTTGATCTTAGGAAGGCCTACCACAAAATCCATGCTCACACACTCCCATGGTCTGTTAGGAATGGGCAGGGGTTGATATAAACCAGCATTTCTAGCTCCTCCCTTAGCTTTCATACACACAACACATTGTTCCACATACCTTCTAACATCTCTTGCCAACTTAGGCCAATAATAAAATCTTTGTACCAGCTCTAAGGTCTTGTTGATGCCAAAATTCCCACTAAAACTGCCATTATATTTTTCTTGAATCAGATTTTCCCTCATTGACCCTCTTGGAACACATAATTGATTGCCCTTAAACAACAGCCCACTTTGCAAAGTATACTCTGAGTATTGGCTATGGAAATGGTTCTCAAAGTTAGAACATACCTTATAGTCCTCTGAAAAGTCGTCATCCTTTGCATATAGGTCCTTGAAACTCTCTATGCCAATGCTCTTGAGCTGTATCTCTTGCACTGTCAACAACCTTCCACTTAATGCATCTGCCACCTTGTTCATTTGTCCTTTCTTATGCTTGATGGTAAAAGTAAAAGCTTGGATGTATTCCATCCATTTCAAATTCCTATTACTTAACTTCTCTTGAGTATTGATAAAGCTAAGTGCCTGATTATCAGTAAAAACCACAAACTCCTTGGGTAGAAGGTAATGCCTCCATTTCCTAAGTGACTGAACCAAAGCATAAAGTTCCAAGTCATAGGTTGAATATTTCTTCTTTTCTTCATTTAGCTTCTCACTAAAGAAGGCTATAGGCCTGCCCTCTTGACTAGGAACTCCTCCTATTGCCACTCCACTTGCATTAGATTCAACAGTGAACAACTTATCAAAACTAGGTAATAAGAGAATTGGTTGAGTTGCCACTTCTTGTTTCAGTTTTTCAAACCCTTTCTCAGCCTCTTGAGTCCACACAAACTTAGTTTTCAAACCACCCTTGATTGTATCCAAGAATGGTGCACATATGCCACTAAAGTTTCTTATGAATTTCCTATAAAATTGAGCCAATCCATGAAAACTCCTTATCTCTATTGCTATGGTTGGTGTAGGCCAGTTTAGGATGGCTTCCACCTTGCTTGGATCCATCTTTAATGAGCCTTTGGACACTACAAAACCCAAATAGACTAGCTCTTGCTTGAAGAACTCACACTTCTCAAGATTGATTGCCAACTTCTCCTCTTGCAACCTTTTAAGAACCATCTCCACATGCTTCAAGTGTTCTTCTACTATCTTGCTATAGATGAGTATATCATCAAGATACACTACTACAAATATCCCTGTGAAATCCTTAAGCACTTCATTCATGAGTCTCATGAATGTGCTAGGGGAATTTGAGAGACCAAATGGCATCACTTTCCACTCATATAACCAATCATTTGTCTTAAAAGCTATCTTCCACTCATCTCCATCCTTGATTCTGATCTGATGGTAACCACTCTTGAGGTCCAACTTGGTGAAGTACTGTGCTCCTCCAAGGCAATCCATCAAGTCTTCAGTCCTAGGGATAGGGAATCTATATCTGATTGTAATCATATTTATTGCTCTAGAATCAGTACATAACCTCCACTTACCTCCCTTATTTGTTGCCAAAACCACTGGCACTGCACATGGGCTGATGCTCTTTTGAATCAATCCTTGACCCAATAATTCTTGCACTTGCCTAGCTACCTCTAGGTTCTGCTCTGGTGTAAGTTTGTATGCTGCTTTGTTAGGTAATGAGGCTCCAGGTATGAAGTCAATTTGATGACTTATGGCTCTCTTTGGTGGTAAAGTTGTAGGTGTACCATCACTAACAATGCTCTTGTACTTATCAAGTAATCTTTGGACTGCTTCTGGTAAGACTGTCTTTTCAGCCTTTTCTTCCTCTTTGGATTGCATCATGATCACATATCCTTCATCCCCTTGTTTTAGGTTGTTAAAAAACTCCTTACCACTGCTCAACATGATGTTTGGTGTCTTTAATTGTCCTTCATTTTCTTCTGACAGTGACTACAGCTTGAAGGTTCTTCCATCCTTTTTGAATGAAATGGTATTCTCTTTCCCATCATAAATAGCACTTATGTCATACTACCATGGTCTACCCAGTAGTAGATGGCATGCATCCATGGGTAATACATCACAAACTAACTTGTCTTTATATCCTCCAATGGAGAACTCCACCATTACTTTCTCATTCACTAAAACACTCTGCCCTTTGTCAACCATGTGACCTTGTAGGGGTTAGAGTGGGGTACCTTATCCAATTTAAGTTTTACTACTGCCTCCTCTGAGATTATATTATCTGTTGAACTTGAATATACTATGACCTTGCATACTTTGCCGAGTATCTTGCACCTTACTCTAAAAAGAGCTCTTCTTTGTTTAGGTTCCTCCTTGACTGGTTGTCTAATCAGAACTCTGTTAAACATCGGATTCTCTCCTACCTCAGATTCTATATGACTGATCTCAAATGCTTTAGGACTCATAGTGTCCTCTTGTGCATAAGCCACTCTCTTTTCATTGCTAGATGAGGATGCTTTCTCCAGGAACCTATAAGCAGGATGACCTAGTTGGTTACAATGATAACACTTCATGTTTGCAAAATAGGAACTGCTCCTACCTACTCCTCTTCCTCTATTTGAACCTCCTTGAGGTCCTCTACCCCTGTTATATCCACCTCTTGTAGATGTTTCTCCTCCATGCTCTGTGAGTTTTGACTCACCTTGGTTTCTTTGATCATTTCCTCTACCTTGGTAGCCACCACACTGTCCTCTTTGATCTCTTTGATTTCTACCTTTGCCTCTGCCCTTAGAAGACTGATCTTGCTTCATCTTGTTCCTTTCCTCAATCTTTTTGGCCAACTAATAGCATTGGTGCACTGTCTTGGGACTTAGAAGATCCATCTCTTCTTGGATATTCCACTTCAAACCATTAAGGTACCTAGCCACCTTGAGACTCTCATCCTCTGTCACATTAGACTTCATGCATAGCTTTTGAAACTCTTCAATGTAAGTGTTTACATCTTGGTCTTTCTACCTTAGACTTTTCCTCTTCTTGTGTAGTTGAATCTCATAGTCATCTGGCATGTAGGCTTCTTTCACCTTGGCAACCATTCCTTTCCAAGTTGATATGGGCTGTTTTCCTTCTTTTTCCCTCCCTGTCTGAATGAACTTCCACCATGTCAAGGTTGATCCTCTCAATCTTGACTTAGCAACCTTCACCTTCTATGCTTCAGTGACTCCATCACACTCAAAATGATTTTCCATGCCTTCTATCCAGTCCATGACTAAATCGGGTTCCATTTTTCCACTCAACAGTGGTATGCCCTCAAGTGCTTTCCCACTCAAAGCTTTCAATGCCTTCAAGAAAGGCTCCTCCTTCAAAACAGGGTCAGGTGCAGGGGTCTTATCTTCCTCTGCAACCTCTTCTTCCTTTGGTATTCTTCCCTCAAACTGTGCACTCCTCACCGCTTGCTCAAGTTGGGCTATTCTTTCCCTCAATTGATTATTGTCTTCTTCCTGCTCTTCAACCATCTTGGCCAGTTCTGCATTTGTCACCATGGTGGAAGAATCACTAGACTCAGGGTCTGACATACAAGATTCTTTCCCAAATCTTTAACTTGATCTGATACCAATCTAATAGGTTGGGGTTGGATGAGGCACTCACTGCCCCATGCTCTGAGTCCTTGCTCCTAAGAACTCCTAGGTGTCTCTTCCACCTTGTCCTAGTGGTCCTGCTTCAAGTTTAGGTGCCACTGCTCCTATTGACCAACCCCACTATCAAAATGCTTTCCTTCTACCAAGAAAATCTTGGTGCTTTGCCACAATCTCACCATTGACCCTTATTCTTCCCTAAAGGCCAAATCCTCTCAACATCCAATTTGGTTCTTGCAGGGGTGTGTAAATGTTGTAATAGCTTCAAGATGATCAATCTAGATTTCTTGTTCCATCAAAAGACTCCAACTAACCATCGCTTTCACAAAATCCCTTCCTAGGGTTAGAAAGGCTACAAGCCTAAAGCCCCAATTAGGCCTCTTAATAGAGAAAAATGCAATTTTCTTCAAAACCCACCAAAGGACTTGGATTCTTCATTTGGGGTTTGCGATTCCCATACCCACACCTTAAATATTCTTGAGGTTTTGAGCCTATACAGGCTGTACACTGCCCAATCACAAAATTGACCCAAAACCTAGGGTTTGCAATTTTTCTAGACTATTTCAGACTGTCAAAGATTTCTCACACCAAATGGATTGGTGGAGCCTCCTCCTACCCACCAAGCTTTGCTAAGACCTCCAACTAAATTCTCCAAAAATAATTTCTTCCAAATCTGTGCACTCCTGCAAGTTATGTCTCTTTTACTCCTAGTCTTCCCTAGTTGGACCCTACCTGGCTCGCCTAGGGCAAGACCTTGCCAGCATTTCCTACACTCAAACAAAACCTAGCAACTACCATATGTACAAGCATGGTGTCTAGGCACTGTTTCCAAAAGGCCGTATGATTTGTACAGTGGAAAAGTGCTCTAGCACACCATTCCTAAACACAGTTTGGTTCAAACTAGAAATTGAGCAAAGTTAAACAAAGAAGCTATAAAATCCTACACAATGCTTGTAAACAACCAACCCTACATTCTACAATCCAATTAGTCGCAAAACTAATCCATTAGAATTAAATCAAAATGCAAAAGATAGGAATTTTTGCATAGAACGCTGCTTTCTTCAAATTTTTCAAGATTTCACCAAAACATTGAAACTTCCAACCCTACTCCAGGGTCGAGTCATTCCTTAAATAGGTTTCAAAAATAGTTGAGCTTCTTGGGTCGAGCCTTTAGATGACCTAATGAAGCAAATTATAAAACCCATTGTGTTTTCTAACCTTTGGCAACTTTTTACCACTTAGCAAGATGATGTTCTAAAACTAAGTAACTCTTGACAACCTTTTTCCCAAAGATCAAAAACATCCCTAAGCACTCAACACAATGGTCACATGACCTTATGAACAAAACAACAAAATTTTGAACTTCATTCAAAACTTCTTTAAACCTAATATTTTTCCTAGGTGCTTCTGCACCACAGAAGTCTCAGAAAATCGATACTATGGGATTTTGGATGATATACTTGAGTGTGACTTTAAGTCCTTTAGATTAATTTTTTTTCATCAACCTATGGTATAGGCTATGATTGAATGAAAATGATCCTAAGAAAACTGTTATTGAACATGATAATGGATTTATCATGGTTAATACAAGGTTGATCGAGTGAGCTTGAAATGAGCCCTATGTTCTTCCAAGCCAATGTGAGCAAGTATTTTATTCAAATGTTCTAGGTAAACTGGGTTGGTCATTTGTTGTTAGACATGATCCAAGAGGAAGGCCAGTAAAGTATAATGTGGTGGAAGAAGAAAATACCGAAGAACTAGAAGATGATGTAGATGATGATCAAGATCAATAGATAGTTGATGATGTCCCTAACGAAGATGTCGAAGAGGAGGAACTAGATCATGATGATGTAGGAGTTAATGTTCATGAAGATTATATCCATGTGGATAATGACATTATAGAAACTGATATCGATGACGACGATGATGATATGACCAATCCTTACAATGTCGAATCTGGATTGGATGATACAGACCAAGAGTTGGATGAAGAAGAAGATCAATGACATTGAAATGTATAAGTTATGTGATTATATTATCTATTTGATATTAATTTATTGATAGAATTATATTTGACTTATGTGGTTACATAATTAATTCATGATGTTTTAATTTTATGCCATTACATAATTAATTTAATGATGTACTTTTAATGTTTGAAAGGTCAAAAAATTAAAACATTTCAATAGTGATGTTAACAACCTTGAAATTAGTGTGTTTATGTTTCATGTGATCATAAAATATTAAAAAGTCAGTTGTAGAGGTGGTTGTTCAGTTGATGTGTATGTTGGTTCTTTTTACAATGTAACTAGGTTTGTCTTCTAATCTACCTATGGAATTCCAATCGAGAAGGTAGCTTTCGAAGGACTGGACCTCTGATGAGGACTTTAAAAGCCTCCTACACTTTGGGCTCTTTAAGAGACCAAGAGGGTGATCCTTAATGTTCTTACAACCTCTGCACCATTATTATAAACAACATTAACAATAGCAGATGATCTCACTTAATAGCTCAACACGATAAGATAATATCAACTAGAATTGGTTGTTCATAGACAATATCAACTATCTAGAGTGTGAGATAACTAAACACAATCCATTGTATAAGATAGTCAATGATTTGCAATTTGTAGAAAGCTCTAGGAAAAGACAAACAAACACTGAACTACACTAATAATTACAAATTAGATTAGTGCCATATATATATATATATATATTGCAGGAGTCAAATTCATAAGCATCTAGAGGTTTATAACAGATTTAATACATCACATATAAGATCCCTGACAATATTGCATTACAATTTCATCAGTATGCATTCTAACCCAGGACTACTTATCAAATCCTTATACAACACATATCCACCTATAATCCCATTCAAGCATTTTGATTAATTCCTTGAATTAAAGCTAAAATAGAATCATACACACCACAACAATGAGATGGATAAAACAACCCTTAGTTATTTCATTCAAAGTTCAGATATGCATGTACAATGGAGAGACATGAGCTAGAATTTTCATTTCAACTCATGCTAGTACTGTTATACAACATTAAATCTCTATGAACTCAAAACCTGTTACAGAATGACTCAAAACCTAAATTGTATTTCTATAAAACCATCAGACTTTACAATTCGCTTTGTAACTTCACCTAGACTCGACAAAAATTATCTAACTTGCTAACCCGTACTTCTGGCTTTGAAATCCTTCTTATAGAAAATGAAGGAGAAAACAAGCACCGGGCCATAAAGTACACTTGTCACCAGTCAATTGGAGCACCTGGTGATATTCCAAAATTTGTTACAACAACCACTACCTTGAAAAATATTCTTGTTCATCATATCAACTGAGGAACGTTGATGCAAAAAACCACAAGAAAACTGCACTGAGAAAACCGTCAATAGAAAACTAGAATCGTTGCAACCGCATCATCTGATCTACCACCTGTTAGTAGTTAACTCCTTTTACTCCTCCTCATTCAAATATTTAGTTACCCAATTTTGGTACTCATCATTAGTTGTCCAGTCAAAATTAATTACCTCATCCACCTTGGTATTATAAGGTGTGTATTTTGTTGGAAATATGTGCCTCAAATATTACAAGTTGAAACCTCCTTTAGAGCAATGTCGGTGTGACATCCTGATTGTCTGGGCGACTAGGAGTTTGTTTCATCAAATTCTGAACAAGTCGCTGTAACCCTAAAGAAGTCTTGCCGAAAGGTTTACTGTGGAGTTTATCATTGTAGCAAGGTGTGTTCATTGTGACCTCATAGCACTCGAGAGAGCTTTGGATGAAAGACCATTCATTCGTTTATCATCGTAACTCTTAGCGACTGTGATCTTTGGAGGAACCTATATTCACTCAGTAAGATGTCACCATGAAAGCAAAGGTTATGTCGACCATGTCTGTTTGGTCTGTTTCATCGGGGAGACTTGGCCAAAGGAAATGCCATTGATATGATGTCCTACCAAAGTGACTATGTCTTAGCGATGAAAGAATCAAGTGTTAAAATCTTCGGTATAACACAAAGCTATCGCAAAAGGTCTTAGCGATAGATGAGAGTCATGCCGATAGGGACTACTTGGGAGTTATCAATATAACTCTTAGACTTCATTATGAGGTCTAAGCTATAAGCTATTCTCTTGCCCATAGCCGATGGCTATCGGGGTAACTCTTGGCGACAGTTAGTCTTCGGTGGAACATATATAAATCGGTAAGTTCTCTGAGCAATGGAAAAATATTTTGGTGACAGGTGAACACTTCAGAGTAGCATATGAAGATCGGTATGAACTCTTAGCGATAGATGTGAGTCTTTTCGACTTTCATTTGGTGCTCAGTAGATATGAAAACTTTGGTATAACCTTAGTGATTCACTATGACCTTCTGGTGAAAGCGATAAGTCAGGATGATTGCTTGGTGACTCGGTGAAACTCTTGTAACTCGATAGAACTTCCTGGCGACTACGATAACTCTTGGTGACTACGATATGAGTTCAATGTGGTATCGGCGAGACACTGTTAGTGTCTCACCGAGATGGAAATGTAATTCAAATTCTGTTGACTGAGTATGACTTCTAATGTGGCATCACGTGGATGAATCAGAAGAGTCAAATTGGGACCGTTGGGAGTCTGTTCGTTGCGACGGTTCTGTGAGGGAGCTCGATAGTCAGGGAACACCATGGATATAGTTGGAAATTGTAGAAGTTTTGATGTTGGATAATAGTTCAATCAATAGTGAAGTGTGAAGAATTCAAAACTGTATCAGTGAAGGATTAAAAATCTATAAAGGTTGTAACCTGAAAGTTTTCTGTTCGAAGAATGTACATGATGAATGCTGCTATTTAATGACACCAGAAAGATAAGTCTGGAATTGTATGTAACTTTGATTACTGTAATACAAAGTGATTTCTCTTAGTGTGGTGGGTTTTTCTCCCGTAAGGGTTTTCCCACGTATATCTAGTGTTCATGTGTGTTTGTTTAAATACTCTATTTCTGTAATCTATCTCATAGAGCATCTCAATTTGACTGTAATTGAAAAATTAAAGGTACTTCTGCATTCTTTCCTGAAGTATTGATGTTAGGAAAATTGTTTTCTGCATCTAATTTTCCTTACAAGTGGTATCAGAGCCTGGCCAGTTGTGTTATCCTTGGGGGTATATTGGGTTTTTTGAGTCAATACTATTCAGTGGGAGTTTTGTAGAGATTGTTATTTCTATTTATAGATTAAGATGTCTAGTTCATCTGGGAAGATTGAAATAGAGAAATTCAATGGCTGTAACTTTGAATTGTGGAAACTCAAGATAGAGGATCTCTTAGTAGATCGAGACCTTTGGCTTACTGTGTCTAGAACTAAACTTACAGGCATGAAGCAAGAAGAATGGGACCTTGCAGATAGGAAAGCGAAGGGGCTGATAAGGCTCTGTTTGGCAGACTCAGTTCTTCTCAATGTGCATGAAGAGAAGTTTGCTTCTCTCTTGTGGAAGAGACTGGCTTCTATTTATAAGGGGAAATCTTTGGTGAATAAGCTATTCCTGAGAAAGAAGCTTTACTCTTTGAGAATGCAGGAAGGAGGGTCTGTAGTTGATCATTTGAATGCATTTAACATGCTGCTCGCACAATTAACATCTGTTGGTGTAAAGATTGAAGAAGAAGATCATTGTATGCTTCTATTATGTTCTTTGCCAGACTCATGGGATCATCTAGTGATGGCTATTAGGAGTACAACATCCAGTTTCAAAATGGAAGATATTGTTGGTTCTTTGTTGTCAGAAGAAATAAGAAGAAAATATTCTGAGATGGTGAAGGAGGCTCTTGCTGTCAGAGGAAGGTCAAAGGAGAAAGGCAAGAAGAAGGACAAGAAGTCCAAATCAAAATCAACAGGGAGATCAAAGTCTCCTAGTAAGAAGTCCAAGGTGAAGTGTTGGAACTATGGGCAACCTGGTCATGTTTGAAAGGATTGTAAAGAGGAGAAAAAGAAGAAGAAAGGATCTTCCGATAATGGTTCTTCTCATAGTGATGGTGATGCGTTCATTGCAGCCTTGGCTACTCAGGCATCAGAGGATGTTTGGTTGATCGATTCTGGAGCATCGTTCCACATGACATCTCACATAGAATGGTTTACAAAGTATGAAGAATATAATGGTGGAAAGGTGTACTTGGTGAGTGATTCAACTTTGGAAATTGTTGGTCGTGGAAGAGTCAGAATCCAATTCCCTGATGGCAGAATAAAGGGGATCAATGATGTTATGCACATACCAGATCTAGCTCAAAATTTACTTTCTGTCAGTAAGCTAAATGATATCAGAGTACAAGTCTTGTTCTCGGGAAGTGGCTGCAAGATGACTAGAGGTTCAATGGTGCTGGCTAGAGGTGCTCGAATTGGTGCCCTATACAAGCTAGATGCACAAGCTGTTCATTGTAACAGTGTCTCTTTGAAGTCACTGAAAGCTGCTCATGGAGGTAAAGAGGAAATTGTCCCTAATTATGTAAACTCTATGGAAGTAAAACTTCCTGCAGAAAAGACTATGCTTTGGCATCATAGGTTAGGCCACATAGGAGAAAAAGCTTTAAAAATATTGAAGAACAAAATCCTGGTTGAGGGGCGTGAAGACTGTAATCTAGAATTTGAATTCTGTGAACACTGTATATATGGAAAGTAGCATCATGTTTCATTTTATGACAGTCCTCATAAAACTTCTGGTTTGTTAGACTATATTCATTCAGATGTGTTTGGTCTAGTAGATATTCCTTCTTTGTCTAAATCAACATACTATGTGTCGTTCATTGATGATTATTCAAGAAGAGCATTTATATTTTTTTTGAAAAGTAAATCAGAAGTGTTCAGTTGATTTAAGGAGTTAAAAAATCTTGTTGAAAATCAGACTGGTAAAACAATAAAATGCTTAAGGACTGATAATGGTAGTGAATTTTGTTCTGACGAATTTGAAAGATACTATCAAGACCATGGAATCAAAAGACACAAGACTACACCTTACACTCAACAGTAAAATGGAGTTGCAAAAAGGTTCAATAGGACAGTGATGGAGAGAGCACGAAGTATGCTTAGTAGTGCTGGTTTGGAAGAAAAGTTTTAGGCTGAAGCTACTGCTATTGCATGTTACTTAGTTAATCAGTCTCCAAACTCTGCTCTTGTTGATAAGACACCTATGGAAGCATGGTCTGGTAAGAAGCCCTCTCTTATACATATTAGAGTCTTTGGCTATGAAGCATATGCACATGTGCTGGATGTAAAAATATCTAAATTGGACAACAAGGTTGTTAAGTGTATAGTTATTGGCTATAGTGCTAACATCAAAGGATACAAGCTTTGGAATCCTGTTACAGAGAAGGTTGTATATAGTAGAAGTATAATCTTTTGTGAGCTGAAACCTTCCACCTTGGATCTGCAGTCAGAGACAAAGTCAGAAAACAATAAGGATGTAGCAGAAATTCCTCCTACACCAGAGAAAGAGGAATTGAAGATTCAAAATGTACCTGAAACTGAGGAGAGCTCAAGCAGTTCTGAAAGCTCTGAAGAAGATGAACCTCAGCCTCAGCCAGTAAGGAGGTCAACTCGAGAAAGGAAACAACCAGATAGGTATGGGTTCTCATTAATTGATTCTACTTGTGCCTATGCCTTGATTTCTAGTACTGATGAGACTAGGACTGTAAAGGAGGCAATTAAAATGTCTGATTCAAATTCTTTGTTGAAAGCCATGGAGGAAAAAATGGCATCATTAGATAAAAATGAAACCTGGAGTTTGGTTCCCTTGCCTAAAGGCAGAAAACTTGTGGGCTGTAAATGGGTATTTAAGAAAAAGATTGGTTTGGATGGCAGTGTAGAAAAATACAAAGCACGACTAGTTGCAAAGGGTTATTCCCAAGTAGAGGGAATTGAATATGGGGAAATATTTTCTCCTATAGCAAAGCTAACGTCCATTAGATTTCTATTGTCACTTGCAGCAGCTTATGACTTAGAGGTTGAACAGATGGATGTGAAGACAACATTTCTTCATGGTGATCTTGAAGAAGAAATATATATGTCCTAGCCTGAGCACTTTTTTGAGAAATATAAAGAAAAACTGGTATGCAAATTAAAGAAGTCTTTGTATGGGTTAAAGCAGTCACCTAGAATGTGGTACCAAAAATTTGATACCTATGTATTATCTTTAGGCTTTGTGAGATCAAAATATGATCACTGTACTATAAAGCTGAAAGTGATCAAGTGCTTGTTATTGCTCTTTATGTTGATGATATAATGCTCATAGGAAATAGCAAGCTAATGATTTCTGATCTTAAGTCTTGGTTGTGCTAAGTTCGAGAAATGAAGGATCTTGGTGCAGCAAAGGTATATTCTGGGGATGGGAGATAACTAGGGACGGGAAGAATAGAAAGCTTTCGCTCAGTCGAGTAAATATATAAAGACTA
Organism: Sequoia sempervirens; assembly: GCA_007258455.2. Taxonomy (NCBI): domain Eukaryota; kingdom Viridiplantae; phylum Streptophyta; class Pinopsida; order Cupressales; family Cupressaceae; genus Sequoia; species Sequoia sempervirens. The sequence continues at coordinate 34,745 of VDFB02123101.1, forward strand.
TTCTAGAAAGATTTTGTATGAATGATTGCAAATAGTTAGTTGTTCCAGTCATACAAGGAATGAAACTATCTATTGAAGACAGTCCAAAATCTCCTACTGAGATGGAGGACATGACTAGTGTGCCCTATGCTAGTGCTATAGTAGTCTCATGTATGCAATGGTGCATACAAGACCGGACATTTCCCAGCGTTAGAAGTACTTAGTCGATTTATGGCTAATCCGGGAAGAATACATTGGGATGCTTTGTGAGGGTGTTTAGGTATTTGAGGGAACTTTAGATTTTGCATTGTGTTACCATGGTAATTCGGTTGAATCACATAGGACTCTCAGCATTCATGGTTATGTAGACTCTGATTAGGCGGGGACATTGACAGTAGAAGATCCACCAGTGGATACGTTTTCATGTTGAATGGTGGTGTAGTGAGTTAGATGAGCAAGCGGCAAGTTGTAGTCGCTTTGTCCACTACAGAGGCTGAATACATGGTAGCTACTCATGCTTGTAAAGAAGCTGTATGGTTGAAGCGTTTGTGTTCTAACATTGGTTTTGATGCAGGGGAAATAACAATCTTATGTGACAGTCGGAGTGCCATTTTTCTGGCAAAGAATCCAACTTTCCATGCCAGGATGAAACATATTGATGTATAGTACCACTTTGTACGAGATATGGTTGAGGATGGAAAGGTCGATTTGGAAAAAGTTGATACTACGGAGAATGTTGCGGATGCATTGAAGCGAGTGAGCGAGACAAGTTCGGGGTGGTGTGCCAATTCAATGGGCCTTAGTGCCCATTTTTTTCAGTAAAGTAATTTTTGCACACTCTGGAAGTGCCTGAATGATCTTCATCAAGTGGGAGATTGTTGGAAATATGTGCCTCAAACATTACAGGCTGAAACCTGCTTTAGAGCAATGTCGGTGTGACATCCTGATTGTCTGGCTGACTAGCAGTTTGTTTCATCAAATTCTGAACAGGTTGTTGTGACCCTGAAGAAGTCTTTCCGAAAGGTTTACTATGGAGTCTATCACTGTAGCAAGGTGTGTTCGTTGTGGCCTCATAGCACTCGGGAGAGCTATGGTCGAAAGGCCATTCATTCATTTATCAGTGTAACTCTTAGCGACTATGATCTTTGGAGGAACCTATATTCACTCGGTAAGATGTCACCGTGAAAGAAAAGGTTATGTTGACCATGTCTGTTTGGTTTGTTTCATCAGGGAGACTTGGCCGAAGGAAATGCCATCGGTATGATGTCCTACCGAAGTGACTATGTCTAAGCGATGAAAGACTCAATCATTAAAATCTTCAGTATAACACAAAGCTATCGGCGAAAGGTCTTAGTGATAGATGAGTCATGCCAACAGGGACTACTTGGGAGTTATCGATATAACTCTTAGAATTCGTTATGAGGTCTGAGCAATAAGCTATTATCTTGCCGATAGCTGATGGCTATCAGGGTAACTCTTAGCAATAGTTAGTCTTCGGTGGAACATATATAAATCGGTAAGTTCTCTTAGCGATGGACAAATGTTTTGGCGATAGGTGAACACTTCAGAGTAGCATATGAAGATCGGTATGAACTCTCGGCGATAGATGTGAGTCTTTCTGACTTTCATTTGGTGCTTGGTAGATATGAAAACTTCGGTGTAACCTTAGTGATTCACTATGACCTTCTAGTGAAAGCGATAAGTCAGGATGATTGCTTGGTGACTCGGTGAAACTCTTGTAACTTGATATAACTTCCTGGTGACTACGGTAACTCTTGGCGACTACAATATGAGTTCAATGTGGCATCGGTGAGACACTGTTAGTGTCTCACCGAGAAGCCAATGTAATTCAAATTCTATTGACCGAGTATGACTTCTGATGTGGCATCACGTGGACGAATCAGAAGAGCTGAATTGGAACCGTTGGGAGTATGTTCGTTGCGACGGTTCTATGAGGGAACTTGATAGTCAGGGAACACCATGGATATAGTTGGAAATTGCAGATGTTTTGATGTTGGATAATAGTTCGATCAAGAGTGAAGTGTGAAGAATTCAAAAATGTATCAGTGAAGGATTAAAAATCTGTAAAGGTTGTAACCTGAAAGTTTTCTATTCGAAGAATGTACATGATGAATGCTATTGTTTAATGACACCAGAAAGATAAGTCTGGAATTGTATGTAACTTTGATTACTGTAATACAAAGTGATTTCTCTTGGTGTGGTGGGTTTTTCTCCCGTAAGGGTTTTCCCACGTATATTTGGTGTTCATGTGTGTCTATTTAAATACTCTATTTCTGTAATCTATCTCATAGAGCATCTCAATTTGACTGTAATTGAAAAATTAAAGGTACTTCTGCATTCTTTCCTGAAGTATTGACATTAGGAAAATTGTTTTCCACATCTAATTTTCCTTACATATTTTACCACTACCTGATTCACATCCCTTTCAAAAGATTCCAAAAATGAGCTGGTACTAATGATTTTTTCCATACAGCTAACCAACAAATCATCATCTGAGTGATCACAAATTGAATTAATTTGATCATTGATGGCCTCACTTGCTTGAGCCTGCCATTATTGAAATGACCTAATTTTCCCCTACTCATCAATTATATCAAGTAACAATGTGTTACCCCAATCATTGAAATTCTTCACTAGCTCCCTAATCTTCCTACTCAAGTCATCTGGTAAGGTCTGAAAACCTTGCAATGATTTTACTAACACATGAGTAGGCTTTAATGATTGGGTCCTATTATTTATATCAAACCTTGAGGCCTTATACACGATATCAAGATCACTGGCCCTAGGGATCCAATTTTCAATTATTGGTATCACTACTTCCTGATCCCTATCAATATTATGTATTGCTGCTAACAGAAAAGAATATAAAGAATGTATAGATAGCAATTTTCTATCAACCTTTTCATTTAAATGCCTCAAAACAGTAGTAACAATTTCCTTTTTCTTTAAGAGAGATCCCTTGTCACTTTTCTTTAATGATGCCTGTAATTCATCAATTTTTTGCAAGAGCTACTTCTTTGTAGGATCGACAGAGCACTCTGTTTCTTCTTCAACTTCGTCTAAAGAAAGGGTGAGGATAGGATTCTAACTAGGAAATCCTAGTGTGGAAATAATTGGAGAAGCAGGAGGCACTGACCCTGCTGTGGAAGGTAATGTACTGGTTCCTGGAGCACTTGATGTCTCCCCAATCTACTTATACCTAAACCTCTCCACTTCAGTTTGCAACTCAACATTTTTCTGCTGCATCTTGTTGTACTCCTCAATCAAAAGGTTATATTTTTCCATTAAGCTCTTCCTTTCAACTTCCTCCCTTTCATTAGTCTTTTGGGCCAATTTGGCCACATTCACAGTCAAATTAGTGGCCTCAGTGGTTAAGGTCTCTGAAGCTCTCTTTATTATCAATCCTCCCTTGAAATTTGGATTAATATCAAAAACATCTGGTTTTCTCCCTTGTGGGGCCAATGCCCAAATTGCCAGAGTTTCATATTCCTCACTAAAAGCAGAGTTTTGCAATGCTTCCTTGACCTCTTCTTCAGAGTCTTGAAAGGGATTTTTAGACTTCATAATAGTATTAAAGGCTATTGCATCTGCAATGTCCCATTCTGGTAGAATTAATACACCAGCCTAACTCACTAGTTTTCTTCCTTCTTTAGGAGTGATGTTCTTGAATTCTTCCATTAATTCATCTTTTACCTCCTCATCATTTTCTGGGTCTAACCTGTTAGGCCTTAGTTCTCTTCTCTTCCTACATTTATCTTGATACTCTTTAAACTTCATCTTCCATACCAATTGCAATAATACATGAGTTTTTACAAATATATTTTTATCTAGAAACTCCTTGCATTCCTCCATTCTTGCATCTTGTACACTTTTACCTTTCATATCTAAATCAGATAAAACTAATTTAGCTAGCCTAGGAGGGGAAGGCATACCAACTTCAATGTCTTGATCAGTAACAATAATCTCATCCATCAGATCCTCCTGTGGTTGATCAATTCTTTTCTTCTTAGGGCTTGGCTCAGATGGTGGTGATGAGGGATTGTCTTCTAGTGATGATTCTAAATCAATAATTTTGATTTCCCTAGGCACTTTGAATTTTGGACTTTGTTGTGGAGGCACTATCATAATCTGTTTTCCTTTTCTGTCCACTTCTTCATCACTGCTACTATCCTTTTTCCTCCTATAAATGGGCACCTTTCTGTAGGCTGGTATGCTAGCCTTGTTTCAATTGGTCTGGCACCTTGCTCTTGTAGACCCAGACTCAATTTTAAATTTACCTCTTTTGTTCTCAATGTGCCCATAATTTCCTTAAAGTTTCCCATCAAAAAATCAATTTTCTTATGGTGGGGACTGAACTCCAATAGTGGATCATATTTCGAATCCATTTTGTGCACAACATCTAGTAGCTTACCATAAGCTATCCATTTCTCCTTGTTCAACTCCTATCTATTCAAATCAAATTCATTTCTAATCAAGTCTTTAGGGAAATTGAACTCATGCACAAATTTTTCAGCTTTTATTCTTTGTCTGAAAAGAGCAAAGAAACCCTCAGGATCATGTTGTCACTTTGGTCCACACATCAAATGGTAATCATTAAAGAAATGATCAAAATGCATCTAGCCTCCCTTTGAAAATAAAAAATCAAAAACCACTGTATAATTTGGGAAAAATGTTCCCTTACCCCTTCCAGTGAGGTTGTCCTCATGAATACAACCTATTTGCCACATAACTTTTGTAAATCCCACTCTTGGTGGTACATTGTATGGTAGTATATTAAGGGCTCCCTAAAAACCATATACTCTCAAGAGAGTGCTAACTGGGTATGGGATAATGTCAACCTAGTTATGGTAAACTTTCAATTCTGGCTTCCTCTCCTTTGGCCTGAGGAAATCATGTAATTCCTCAGGGATCCTAGGTATATTCACCATTAATCTAGCCCTTAATCTAGAAGCAAAATAATTATCAAATTGCACATAACTAGTGCTTTCCTTATTACAAGATAAATCTGCAACCCATATCTATATTGGCAATCTTTCTTCATCAACTGATTGCTTCAATTTCATCCTCTTAGAGAAAAAGTCAACATTCTTAAACAAAAACATATGCATTAGCATAGAATACCAAAAGAATTGAGTGTTGGTATCATTTTTTTGCATCTTTAACAACCCTTCATGCATCCTCTCAGCCAAGAAAGAAGTGAAGTCATAGGTCATAGAGAAGTTAGGGTGTTGTATTTGCACCCCTATGAACATATAAGTAATGGGCATTACCATACCAGGACTAAAACCCAAAACCTAACATAAAGAATAGAAAGTGGCTAGGAAATGGTTTGCAAAACAATTTAATTTGAAAGGTTCTTGGTCACTGGGGCTGATATGAAATTTTCAACCTCCTGCCCTAGCCAGATGAGGTGGAAGCAACCTTTCTCTAAAAAGAGATTTCAGATTTGCATACTCTTGCTTCATTTCATCAAGGTTGATAAGAACCAATTCTTCACTCAGTTCACTCAAGTCAAAAATATGTTGGAACTCTTCTCTATTAATGCTCAATAGAACCTTTCCATCATTGTCCCTGATTATCCGTGTAATAGGGTCATATCTTGCAGCCATTGTCCTAAGCAGGTCTACATGAGGGAATACATTTGGTGCCACCAGCTTCCCCATATCATACATCCATCCATTTGAAAAAGGGTGAGGCAAATTCCTTTGTCCGTACCAAATTCTGAACAATTCCAAGCCAGTGAGGGGAACCCTAGCATTGGCAATGTTGGAGCAATTATACACTAACCCTTCCCCTAGGATTTTCCCTCACATTAGGACCAATCCCTTCCTCCTATCGTTCGTTGACAAGGGAAATTGATGCAAAAAATTATCATATAGGTTTTGTTTCAAATATTTAGTCTGGCCAGAATGTTGCTTGGGTGGTGCCATCTCGGACAAACTAGGGCTTCTTTACAACGTTATAATTCAGATAACTAGGACTAACCAGAGATAGAAAATTACAAGACAAAACACTGCAATTTCTCACAACTATAATTAAACTATAGCTCTAACACATTCATCAACAAGCTCATAGTACATCCAGCTAATCCTTTCCCAAATTCAAATGCAAAATGACCGAAAGGCACAAAAAATAAACTCATGGCTTTATTCGCAAAAATCCCAAATTCTGGCTGAAAAAACTCACAATTCTACCTTTGGTTCTGAAATTGCTCCGTGAAATAGTTGAATGCTTTGTGATACAGACCAAGCAGGAAAATTGATTTTATTGTCGATCAAATTACACTAGCAAGTGTCTCATCCACCATTAAAGCTCAATTTTGCGTTGCATGAATGGCTCCAACCATATTTGATGCAGATTTAAATTCGAGCCATCGATTCTTCAGCTTGATCAAATCATCGATGACCACCTTCAAAACAAGCTGACATAATTGCCAACACGACGATAAGGGGCCCACCTTACCATACACTATGAAGGAAGTCCACGTGGTGGTTGCCTGTGATATCACAATCCTAAAACTTCTGATCACGTAATGGCAGGCAATCGTGGATCCTGAGCATCAATGATCTTGTTCCTTTAACACAGTTGCCAGCCATGTGGTTAACCTTCGAGTAGCTTTTCCAGTGAGATTATAACATATCCATCAATTTAGAACATGTGCATCTCGAGAACACTTTAGTAATCTACCCCTTAATACATTTAAAGTCAGCTAGTGTTTCATTTACTCTTTAGGCTTCATCGAATGAGACACGTTGCGCCCACCCATGATTTTGTGATCCTTCAATTCCCGATCATGGGATAGCGGCCACTGTTGATATCTACAGGAAATAGATCAACGACAACACTAAATCAACCCTTGTAAAATAAAACATTCATTAAAAGGAGAAGTGGGCATTACTAGGCAGATGACAAACAAGAAGATAAGTTGTTTTTTAAAAGATGAAACATGGGGCCAATCGAGACTTAGGAAATAAAACCCTATAGAGGAAATAAAGTATTAAAATCAAAGTTGGGTTTTAATTTTAATCTGGTGACGTAAGCCTAAGCCATTAACCCCAGTGGTCATGTCACCAACGGCTTAGCCAAATCCTTTCATTAAATACTAACCATGCAATGTGTAAGTTTTTCAGATTCGTAGATATGGGAGAAGATCTCGATCGTACCCCGCCAACTTACAGACCTAAGGTGTCACCCTGTTATTTGGTGAGAGGTTAGCAAAAGGTAGATGTGTGTCCTGTATGGAATGTGGGGCCCAATCTCCACTATTGAGCTCATAACCCATGGCTTGAGATCGACAACCAAGATCAAAAGCTAATGTAAATCTTTGTTGTTCCCTACTAGCTCGCAGGAGGAAGATGAAGGTTGGTTAAAAGCCACGAGGTCAAGAAGATTGCAATGTGTAGCTCCAGTCGTTCAGTTTGCAAAGTGCATAGGACCTTCCAACATGGATTAATGTTATTGGTCATGAGGAAGGTGAACAATGCTTTGTTGGATGTCAAACGGAGTTATCCTGTGATAAACCGTTTGATCTGCCAACTCTTCAGGAGATCAGTAGGCAATATTCAAAGTTGGAAAATGGCACATGGTGGTCATTTTATCGTATAAATGGTGAAGCATTAATGAATTATTCCTTGCTTGTGTAGTCACGTCGATCTCAATTTGTGTGAAGATGTTGTTGGAAATCATGAAGGGTGATCTGTGGATTCTCATGCAGCTCTAGTTAAACGGTGACAGTACATATGCCGCCAAATTGCCATGTTTACACATGCATTTTTACTAAGCATTGATGAAGGTTGCCATTACCTTGCACAATAAATACAAGAGGAATTAACTGCTAATAGTGTAATTCTTGTAGTAGTTAGAGCACTTTTTGGGCTGAGTCTAATCAAGTTTGAGTGCTTGTCTAATAAAAGAAAATGAGTAAGTCAGTAAGGAGGCTTGTTCGTTTGAGCTCACAAAAGCTCGGTCTTGCTATTCAGGAAGGTGCTTTGGTTGAAAAGCCTAGGCTTGTGCCCACTAGATGCAGTAGAAGGTTGCAATTCCAGGATGTTGTTGGTCAACTGGTAGATGACAAAGGCAAGCAGTCGGTGTGCTCTACTACTAGTGTCGGTAGGAAAATAAGGTATGGGCATGGCTCCTCTGGATGCCAACACTCACCCATTGACCTTACGAGCAATACTTCTGATGATGTAACCGAGACCGACTCTGACTACTGTCGGTATTTAGCTCGCTTCAATCATGGTCCTCCCTTTGATGAGGAAGTGATATATGTAGTACCATTGGCTGTTAAAACCCCAAGCGGACAGACTAGAACCGTATTGGGCAAGGACAAGAAAGAAGAGGAGGCTGAGGGTCTACTGTATTGGGAAACAACTAGAAGCAGGCATGTATACTGGGGTCTAAGTGTTGGTAAGGGAAAGGTGGCGAGTAAATAAGAAGTTGTTTTGGTGCCTTCATGGCAATTTGGTTGCCTAGATTTTTGCCTGGATAGCGACAAAGGGGATTTTGATGACAATTTGTGTTTCCTTTTCTTTTAGCTTTCCCCAGTTCATGCACTATGTTTTGCGCGCAGATTCAACATGTGGGAAGTTTTGAAATGAAAGTCAAATACAATGGAGATTTTGTTCAAATGAAAATTTGTGGTGAAATTACATTTGAGCCCGAAGCTTGTTGCTCCCTTTTCATATAAAAGATAATTCAAGGCTCATTTGTAGGGAGAGAATTGATGAAAGCTCTAGCTAGGTTTTGAGTTGAATATATGGGTAGAAATATATCTATCATCTGATGAGGAAGTGATATCTGTGGTGCCATTGGCTGTTAAAACCCCAAGCTGACGAAATAAAATAGATAGCCTATTTTGAGTTTTGGATGAATATATGCAAATTATCTTAAATTGTATGTAGCTATGACCTATAAGCATGAATAAATGTATAATTCTAATATATTTTCTCTCCTTATGTGGATTTGAGTGAATTTTGAATGAAATGTTAATGATGTTGTCATTCTTCTTTTGAGAATAAATTTTTGGAGTTCTATTGGAATTGAATGATAAATGGCCGATGAATGGGGAAAATATAAGGCACTTTAATATTTTCAACTAAAAGTTAAAGTTCGGTAGGTTGTGGTAATTCACTTAGGGTTAGGTTTAGAGAGTTCAATTAATGTTCAATTTGGGTTAAGTTGAGGATGTGGTTGGGGTTTAATTAAGGTTATGAATTCAATAAGAGTTCAAATAGGGTCAGGATAAGGTTAGGGTTGGGGTTGGGTTCGAATTAGGATAGAAATTAGTGTTAGGGTTAGGATTAGGGTTCATTGTGTGGTTCAAAGTTAGGGTTATGGTACAATTAGGACTACTATGCAATAAATGTTCAATTAGGGTTAATACTTGAGTAAGGTTAGTTTTAAAAGTTCAATTAGGGTTAGGTTTAGGGTTGGGATTATGAATCAAGTAGGTTTGGGTTGGGTTTGATTAGGGGAAGTTAGGTTTAGGGTTTAGTTAGAGTTAGGAGTTAAGGGTTAGGGGTAGAATTCAATTATTCTTAGTGTTCAATTAGAATTAGATTTAGTGTTCAATTAGGGTAAGGGTTAGAGTCCAAATAGGGTTAGGGTTTAACTAGGGTTAGGATTAGAATAGAATAAAGTTTTGTGTTTAATTGTGATATCTAGAATTTAGTATAATTTTAGAAAATGAAATGATTTGGACACAAAGAAAATAAATAGAAAAGTTGATTTTATATAGATCTTATTTCTTAATTTATTCTAAAATTCTAATTAATAATTGTTTAATTAATATAAAATGAATATTTAATTTAATTTAATTTAATTGTATTAGATAATTAGTAAAATTAAATAGATATTAATAAATATTTTATGGATTTTAAAATTAGAATTTAGTTTAATTTTATTTGTAATGTCAAATATTAAAATTTTAGATTGAAATACTTAATTGATTTTAAAATATTTATAATTAATTTTCAATTTATATAAGCTGTATTAAGAAATTAATAAATATAACCCGTAGCATAATGTTCACTTAGGGTTTCTTTCTTGGGAGAAGTTTATTGAATGGTAAGTGTATTTTATAAAATTAATATGTCAAGAATTAATTTTAGATAATACTACATGTGATTTTTCATATGGTATTAAATTGTAGCTTAAAATTGATAATAGATTTCCTTCCTTCTTTTGCATTGTAAGCTACCATAATATATGGCCTTAACATCCTATTCATATTTTGAGCTTTTCTAAACTATACAACCCAACATCCAACAAAAAAATTTGTTATGCATTTTTTCCAAGCACAAATCCTTAGAATTCTTAATGTGTTACCTAGGTTAATTCTTTATTGCAATAAATAAATACACACTAATATATATATTATGGATTTGAGGTAAAATATTAAAAATTTATATATGTAGAAAAAATTAAATGCAAAGAGATTCAAGTATATACCTTTACAGCATGTTAATCTTTGATGAAGATACAAATCTTGATGAGGAGGTGCTAAATTTGATGACATGATATAAAAACTGGAATATCTTTGCTCTATGTGTACTTGAAATTTTGTACAAAACTATAACTAACTCTACATCAGATTTGTGACTTTGGACCTATTGCATCAATAAATATGGAAGCAGTACATGCCTCAATCCTTTAATATGCGTCGCAAATTGTTGGGGTAGTGTTGAGATTGGTGGATCTTTGGGGAAGGTCAGTAGCTTCCTGCTTGTATGCTCCTATAGATAGAGGTAGAGATGGATAAGGGTAAGGAGAGGAAAGGGATAAAAATAGATAGGATAAAGAGATAGAGGAGAAATAGAGATAGGGAGATAGAGGGGATATATATAAATAGAGATTGATGGAAGAATAGAGATAAGGAGATAGAGGGGAAGAGGTCATCCGCGCTCGAATCAGAAATCCAGCGTCGATCAGGCGCATTTCGATCAGATCCATCGAAAGGCGTCCGGTTTCCGGATAAAGACGTCGAGAAGGTCGAGACGAAAATCAGGCGAAAGTTCAGAAAATAATGTGTATATGCTTAATTGTTAATCTAAATGAAAACATAAAAACTAAATGAAACCTTCTAAATGAAACCTTAATCTAAAGAAATTTAAATAAAATTTGAACAAACAAAATTCCTTCAGAGCTGTCCCATTTTTCTCTATCTACAGAGATTCTTTTGAAGCTTGTGGCTCTCAGATTGTGTAAGCTTAGCTTCTCCAAATGGCTGCTGCAAAATGAGAATGCAAATGAAGATGAAAATCTATTCTATATGCTGGTGGAGTAAAACTGTTAACGGATATGAACAGGGGCTGTGATTATGCACAGGGGCTGTGAATGAAAGATAACATGATTCTATTGCTACTATGCTATGATTTTATGCTATTGCTATGAAAATACTCTATGAATGCTGGGAATACTATGCAATTTGCCTATAGTTTACTTGCTTAAAATTCTATATGATTTTGGAGCTCCCGGCAGCTGTATTTATAGATTTTTTGCAGGCTCAATCCCGGCTGGCAAGAATCTACGGCTGTGAGATTGTCTGGTAAGTTTGAATGGTGAGAGATTGAGAGGTTGAGAAGAAAATGGGGGAGGTTGAGAGGTTGGAGAGAAGGATGGATTCCTGTCTTCAACCCACGGGAACAGGCCTGCACAGAAACAGAGAAATTTAATTTTCTGTTTTGGCAGTTTGTTTCCCGGGAGTTGAAGATAAATCCCCAAATTAAATAAATAAAATTTATTTAATTTAATTTATTGCATTTTGATTTTTGATTTTTGAAAACTATGGAAGAATTAATTAAATATTTTTGGAATATTTAATTGTGATATGACTTTAGAAGAATATGAAATATTTAGAAGATTTAATTAAATATTTTTGGAATATTTAATTGTGATAGATATATGAAGAATTTAGAAATGATTTTAAGAATGAATAATTGAATTAGAGGAAATAATTAAATATTTTGGAATATTTAATTATAAATGATATTTAGAAGAAGAATAATAATTTAATCTTTATTTGAATAAAATATTCAAACGAAGATTATATGATAATTAATATAAATAAATTATAATATTTATTTAATTAATTAAGAAATGAAGAGGTGATTAAATATTTAATCGAAATAAAATCATGAACAATATAAATAAATTATTTAAATTTATTTATACGTAGATAGAATCAGAAGATTTAATTAAATATTAAAAATATTTAATTAATTACCAGACAATGTGATGTAACCATTTTTAAGTGTATACATTTTGCCCCTCTTTGAAGTGATGTGTTTTACGCATTACTTCAAAGAATTTTAAAATTTTTGCCCCAAATATTAACTGTTGAAATATTGATAGATATATGCCCCCGCGAACGATGAATTGATTTTTGAATGTTTTTGAATTTTTGAATTTTGAATTTTTATGAATTTTTTTAATTTTTATGGATTTTTATGATTTTAAAGATATCGATTCATCGTTCGAAACTTATGATTTGAAGAATTTGTCCTAAAAAGATATAAAAATGAAAATTTGATGAAGAAATTGCCCCTGCTATGTGAAAATATGATAAAATGCCCCAATTTTACCATTATATAGGTTAAAAATGTCATTTTCCATGTCATTTTCAATTTTAACCTAGTAAAATTTGCAAATATTGAGCTCTGAGTTGATAATCATGGCACTTCCAGTTCACCTGCACCGTTTTGAGCGTATCCGACGACATCAGCGACCAGCGCACTACGGACCTCCGGTATGTGTCTCGTAAATCCCTGTCTCTTGAAAATTTTGTTTTTGCGCACGTGTTTCAATGTTTATTGTTGAAAATTTTGAGTTTTAGCGCTCTTAAAGTGTTTCGTAGCGCATTCAACATTTTTCGTAGCGCGTTTAATATTGTAGCGCCCTTAATAAATATTGTAGCGCATATGATTATTTTCATAGCGCAATTGATATCGTAGCGCCCGTGATAGATTTCATAGCGCATTTGATGATTTTCATAGCGCATATGATATCGTAGCGCACCTGAGATGTATTACAGCGCTCTTAACAAATCTTGTAGCGCAAAATATTCCATAGCACTGTTGATAAAAATCATAGCGCTATTAATTGATTCTGTAGCGCAAAAAGTTACTTAGCGTCGATAAAATTTTTTGTAGCGCCCATAACTAGTTCTGTAGCGCTTTTTGTTCCAAATGATAAATTTGTTTCCCAAGTTGTTTGAGAAAAAATAGTAGCTGATAAATTTTCTTTTAAAGTTGTTAAAAACAAATAGGACGGATAAGTTTTTTTTCTAAAGTTGTTAGAAAGAAACTTGATATTGATTATTTGCGTTCCATGATGATGAAAAACAAATAGTTTGATTGATTTGTTTGCTTCTAAAGTTGTTAAAAACAAACATGATTTTGATATTATTTGCATTTCATAATGATAATGAAAAACAAATAGTTTGATTGATTTGTTTATGGATTGACATGCTAAGATGATTTGATATTGATGTTGTTTTGATGATGTATTTGAACAGGAGAGACTAGGTGTCTTACAGTTACGAGAGACATTTCCGAGCACATGGACATTGATTCCACATTTATTACAGTCAGATAGAGATGTGATTGATGCATGTGGTTTGAGCTCATTACTTGATATGCCCGAGGTTCTCCTTAATAGGGCCCTATTGACAGCACTTGCAGAGAGGTGGCATAGCAACACCAACACTTTTCATTTACCGACAGGCGAGATTACAGTGACTCCCGAGGATGTATATCGCATCTTACGGATCCCAGTGATGGGAGAGATAGTTGTTTTTGATAGACGAGAGGCTGGAGGTACTCTTGCTTTGAGACGGATATTCAGAGATGATCAGATTGCTGGGTCCTTCATCCCATGGGGTGAGATTACAGATACTTATCCACCTTTACCAGCTGTGCTTGTAGGATTCATTGGAGGTGTGTTATGCCCCGACCATAGGTCGAAGGGGTTTGCGATCGGATGGGGTCATGTCTTAGAGAGCATGGTGATGCAGGGGACACGGTATGCATGGGGTACTTGTATGCTAGCCCACCTATATGACGAGTTACATCATATCGTATATGGTAGAGGCCGGAGTTTTGCTGTAGGGTGTTCATTATTACAGATATGGGCATGGGAGCATTTTGTAGTTTTACGTCCATTGACTCGAGGAGAGCGACCAGCTGGTCGAGCATACAGATGGAGATATGCACATATTATTGCTCAGCCTAGACTGGGAAAACTAGTATATTGGCAGCAGTTATTGGATAGTTTGGATACAGTATGCTGGAGACCATATTTAGATTGTGAGCCATGGCCAGAGGATGCCAGAGAGATGCCTTTTGTATGCACTTCTAGATTTTTGATTGGGCGGACGACATGGATCCTCGAGAGATTTCTTGCTGGACGTGTATTGCGACAGTTTGGTCGGATTCAGGGTATGCCTGTTGGTTCAAATGATGGCGCGCCGGGCTATCGCCCGAGCTTGCAAAGGTAAATCCACGATTTTGGCGATGCAGTAGTGGCAGAGTTTACCAGTTTAGGTGCACAGATGTGGGACTACCGGGTGGATGTTCTTGATGCAGGGGCAACACCAGAGTATGTACAGTATGTTCTACAACATCCACTTGCACGCATGTTTGATCCTGATGAGGCTGTTGCTCCTATCATTGCTCAGAGACGTCGACAGAGAGACTCAGAGTCAGGAGATGATGATTCAGCGGATAGTGATGACGAGGAGGGTAGTGGAGATGATGACTCAGATGGAGATGATGGTGGTGATGGTAGGGGTGGCAGGAGAGGCGGCAGGAGAGGTGGCAGAGGAGGTAGGGCAGGCAGAGGTGGACCACGGATGAGGCATACTGACCCATCATCGTTAGTGGATCTGACAGTAGCGAGTCAGATATCATCTCTACAGAGCACAGTACAGAGCTTGCAGGCTCAGCTATCACAGGCACAGGCCTTGATTTCTCAGTTGCAAGGTCAGGTGACTTCGATTACTGCTGAGAGAGACGCAGCTAGACAACGGGGTGAGGAGGCCATTGCCTTAGCAGATAGCCTACAAAGAGTAGCAGGTAGCACTTTTCTAGGTGATATGATGACAGAGGTTACCAGAGCCACACGAGAGGCAGAGTTCTATTGGACTAGATATCATGATTCAGTTCCACCTGAGCAGAGAGAGAGTTACACTCAGTCTCGATCTACTTATGGTCGCCTCTGCATTACCAAATAGGTGTGACACGCCCATTACCTCCTGTGAGGGGCCACCAGGACAAAGTGAGCAGGTCCATCAGTAAGGTGGTACAGTCCATCATGAGGGAGGTTATACGTGTCTCCAGGCCACCCATCACAGATAGTTCAAATTTGTAGTGCATTGTATATGATATTCTGTTGAGACATTTTGTATACACTGTGAGATGATCACATTTTTGATGATATTATATCATTTGTAGTTGACATCCTTGTACATTTTGACATTCAATTTTGAGATATATGAAATGCAGTGATGATTTTATACGATATATGATGTGTATCCATATGATGTGTACTATATGATGGTTTCATGATTTATGATATTTATATACATTATTTTATGAGATGAAATTTATTTGATGAATGGATGTATATGGTAACAATGTATGTATGCTTTGATTTTATGATTTTCTAATGCAAATGTATGAAATGATGTTTTTATGAATGTCAAAATATACTCAGTCATAAAGATATAAACATTTGATTCTTTGCCAGCTTTTTAGAAATCTATAAATGCAAAATGCAAATTCTAACATGAATGCAATCTATACTAACCATGCAGGACATTCATACAATATTGCCATTTGGAGAGCTTATACATGCTTTTTGTATCATCATAGAGCTTTGAAATGTTGAAAGTTAATACAAGCATCAAAGGGTATGTTAGCACCAGTGATGACCTGAGTATTGCTTTCATGATTTTTAATATAGCAAGTTAATACAAGCATCTAGGTATAATTGAACCGAGATGACCTGAGTATTGCTTGCATAAACAGACAAGAGTTAACCCGTTTCCCATGCAAATTCTGAAATGTCATCCATGATACATAGTAGAGCATGTCTCGCGACCAATTTACATAGTACTAATGATTTCCTCGCAAACAGCAGACAAAGAAAAATCATACTCCTTCCTTGCTTTTCTAGTTCAATACATCATCGAATCGCTCTAGAGATATGATAAAAAAATCAAACAACCATTCAAATTCCTGCTTAAAGTATTTCAAACATTTATTCAGATTAAGATCATCCAATTTGGTCACCATCATTGATATTCTGCATGTCGATAGTTGTTTGGATCATTTTGTTTCGATTTCGATTGACATGAATATGTTTGTGATTGATTTGATATGACAAGGTTGCGTTTTGTCAAACTGTTATTTGCCTGTTTGTGATATTCTGAAAACTTGTTACCCCTCTCTTGTATGTTTCTGCGTTTTTCCCCCAATGTAAACACAATCTAAAGAAAAAAGATATGTACAAATTTCATCAAGCCACGGTGAAACCTAAAGATTCCCACTATATGGTATGGATAATGAAAAATATAGACATATGATAGACGTGGATGAATGATGTTGAAAGTGAAAATAAGACATAAACTAATAAATGGAGGAACCCATTTCGATCACAAGTAGCGCTTGTTTGCCAAGTTTTCACTACTTGTTTTTATTGCACTTTTTCAAGATTTTTCTGATTTTTCTGATTTTTTTTTTTCATGACTTTTTTTATGATTTTTCTTTTATGATTTTTTCGTGGATTTTATGATTTTTTTTGATTTTTTTGATTCTTTTCGTGACTTTTAATGATTTTTTGATTTTTTCAGACTTTTTATGCATAGAACTTCTGATGAATACTATTGATTAGCTCTTCAAATGTGTCCCTCCTGATGTGGATAATCGAGTATGTCTTTTAACCATATGTTGCTACAATAACAAATGGACCAAGCCAGTTAGGTTCAAATTTACCTTTCTTTTCTCTATCTTGCTGATTACGTGGATTTTCCCTCAAAACTAAGTCACCCACTTGAAATGCCCGTGGTTTAACTCTGTGGTTATAACTACGAGACATGACTTGTTGATAACCTTTCAAGTGATCAGCTGCATGTTGGCGTCTTTCATCTAACAGTTCAAGCTCTTGAAGGTGAGAAACTCGGTAGTCTTCATCACTTATCAATCCCTTAAGTGAAACCCTAAGCGAAGGTATTTCAACTTCCAATGGTAAAATCGCTTCTGCTCCATAGACTAAAGCATATGGTGTAGCTCATGTTGGTGTGTGAACACTGGTTCTATATGCCCACAAAGATGGGTTGAGTTGAACATGCCAATCACGTCCAGCATCATTTACTGTCTTCTTCAATATCTTCAAAATGGTTTTGTTAGAAGCTTCTGCTTGACCATTACCCCGTGGATAATAAGGTGTGGAGTACCTGTGTTGGATATGAAATCTTTCACAAAGTTCATCAACATCCTGATTCTTAAAAGGTCTTCCATTATCAGTAACAATAAAATTAGGAATTCCATATCTACAAATAATGTAATTCAGGATAAATGAAGATATCTGTTTACCAGTCACTGTTGTTAGAGTAACAGCTTCAATCCATTTTGTAAAATACTCAGTAGCTGTGATGATAAACTTATGACCATTTGACGATGAAGGATGTATTTTACCAACAAGATCTAATCCCCACTGAGAAAAAGGCCATGTCGAAATGAAAGGTTGCAGTTCTTGTGTAGGTGCATGAATAAGATTCCCATGGATCTGGCATTTAGAACACTTCTTAACAAAAGTAAAAGAATCTTGCTCCATGGTAGGCCAATAGTATCCCATTCTGACAAGTTTCTTCGCTAAGGTCAAACCACTTGAATGAGTTCCACAAATACCACCGTGAACCTCTTGTAAGGCTTTTTCAGATTCGTCACATTCAAGACATCTAAGGAGTGTACCATCAAGACCACGTCTATAAAGGATATTGGCAATTAAGGTATAACGGGATGATTGGCGTATGAAATTCCGTTTTTGGTTGCGGGATAAATCTAAAGGCAAGATGTTATCTTTCAAATAGGTATAAGTTTTTCCATATAAAGGTGAATCTGAACCGGTTAAATGACATATAACTTGGTTTTCAGGATTATCATATGCAGGAGAAAACAATTGTTCCACCAAGAATTCATACTTGGTTTGATCTTCTGATATTTGTAATAAGGAAGCAATGGTAGCCATTGCATCTGTAGCTTTATTATCAATCCTTGATATTTGTGAAAACTTGATTGATACAAAATATTTCTTAGAATCATTCACCATGTTCTTGTATGGTAACAACTTATCATCTTTGGTTTGATAATCATCATTAATTTGATTAATGATAAGTTGTGAATCACCATAAACTTCCAGCTCTGTAATCTGCCATTCCAAAGCTATTTTCAATCCTATGAGTAATGCCTCATATTCGGCTATGTTATTTGTGCAAGGAAACATCAACCAATATGATTGTGAGATGGTATGTCCTTCAGGTGTAACAAAAAGAATCCCTACCCCCGAGCCATATTGTGTATAAGATCCATCAAAATATAATGCCTAGGGTTTCTGAATTGTTGCTGTAAAGATATCTGCATCAGGAAACTCAATGTGCATTGGATTGGCTTCTTGTAAAGGTGCTTCAGCCAACTGATCTGCAATGACTTGTCCTTTAATTGCTTTTTGATCTACATAGTGAATATCAAACTCACTTAAGATCATTACCCATTTTGCAAGTCTTCTTGTTAAAGTAGCTCTGCTTAATAGGTATTTCAATGGATCTATCTTTGTTATCAGTTTAACTGTATGAGTCAACATATAATGTCGCCACTTTTGAGAAGCAAACACTACTGCAAGACAAGCTTTTTCAATGAAACTGTAGTTTAACTCATGTCTTGTTAAGGTTCTGCTGATATAATATATTGCCCTTTCTTTACCTGTAGAATCTTCTTGTGCTAGCAATGCTCCCAAAGATACTTTTGTTGCTGAAATATAAAGTATGAGTGGCTCTCCCGGAATAGGCAGAATTAGAACTGGTGGATGTGTAAGATATTGCTTAATCTGATTGAATGCTGCTTCACATTTGTCATCCCATTTAAATGGAACATTTTTATGTAATAAATGTGTAAATGGCAAGCTTTTGTCCACCAGTTGAGCTATAAACCTTCTGATGGACTGTAATCTTCCTTGCAAGGATCTTAATTGACTGATATTTCGTGGTGGAGACATGTCCATTATAGCTCGTACTTTTTCTGGATCAATTTCTATACCCTTTTCTGAAACAATGTACCCTAGGAGTTTTCCAGATGTAACACCAAAGACACATTTCTTTGGATTCAGTCGAACATTGAATTTCTCCATT
>VDFB02123102.1:0-20860 GCA_007258455.2 Sequoia sempervirens
TGTCATCGCATGGCCTTACATGGATTTTCCAGGCAACCTATCACAAGGTACCACCTCCATCTATGGTTATCCAGGCTGCCTATCTCAAGGCGACTGCTCCATAGGGTGACTCATGTGGGACCACTTATCTTTTGTGAGGACAAGGTAGTGATCTTACCAACCAAGTCTTCTCATCCCATCCTTAGACTGTGAAAGCACTAATGGTATGGGTGAGGCTCATAATTAATCTTGTTTAGTGTTTAACTGCCCAAGTCCACTAATTAATTTTATTAGGTTATCATTTATTAAATAACTCTTCCATGGGTTACCCTAACAACCCCTTTGTGCACCGGCCCCCATGAAGAGCCACTCTCCCTACAGCACCAAAAACTAAATTCAAGCAAGGGGTGTACCTTAGCTAACATAAAAATTAAAGTGTACATAACTCACAATGTATGAGACAACCACCATCTTGCAACCCATTCCATATCATTGAGAACCAGAACAAAGTAGGTACCACCCGCAAGAACTCAAAACAAAAATGAGATCAATGCATCACAAATTTCCAACCATAAAAAAAATCAATATAATACAAGTTTCTCCATTGCCTCTGGAAGTCTAAAATATCAAAAATCCACAAACTCTCCCTAAGGGTAATTCAAGCATATCAGATTCCAAACCAACACAAAATATGACTACAAGAAGGTCACTGCATAAAATCTCCTCAATCAAAACACAAAAGGAAGATTCACATCATGGGGCCACAAAATGACTATATAAGTTTCATAATCATAAATTGAAAGGAGTAGGATAAAAGTGGCGTCATCATAAAGAGATCTCTAGATTCAAGCAAACATAATCAATTTTGACACAAATTCAACTGGGCATCCAAGGAAACCTCTATCTCTCCTCTCAAGATACCCTTGCAGTATGACAACTAATCACCCTTAACAAAGACAACAATTATGACAACGACATCAATCAATGATACACAATCTCAATTTGAAAATCAAGCCAATCAATCATGATAACCATCAAAATTCACCTTTAAATATATGAAAACATTCATAATCATAAAGACTAATAGACACTCGATTTACATTTTATTCATTTTTTCACTACAAAGACATTTTAACTCACAATGATAAATCATAAGAACTTACAATTAATCGAATTCAAGAATAAATCCTTATCCTCTCTTAATATACACATGATGGACCATCAAGGTTATTATATCCATCAAAGGAAACTATTTGTTAGCAAGATAAAACAATACTTTCATTTGAACAATAACCAATAAAACCATTACTCATCCACATAGTCGAAGGCATCAATATCAACATCAAACATTAAACACGACACAAAAATCACTCTAAAACTACATCCAAGAGGAACATTAGGCTATCTCACAAACCTCGTTCTCATATTACAAACAATTTTGGAATAAGATAATTACCATAGTTTCACGTATAAAAGCGAAAACATTGAATATGCAAATGTATGATAAGCACTATTTTAAAACACACAATTACATTTATCAATTCTAAGAATTCCTTCTTGAAACGAATCAATATTTTTTTCTCCATTCAATCTAATTAACATACTTTACCTAACAACCCTAATGTAATCGATTGCAACTCGAAGTATACGATTTATCAACATATCTATGACCTCACAATAAAAATACCTTTCTTTCATAATAACATAATTAAGGATTACTTATTAATTTAAAATTCTATTTCTAGCTCCTATGGATTTACCATAGTTGACACTCCTACTATCCTAACTGTTTGATTAACATAATTTCAATTTCAACTATTCCATAGAATTACTATTCCGATTAATAATATTATCAGTATTTTATTATTATTATTATTATTATTATTATTATTTTGTATCTAATTCTTACATATTTATATATATTTAATTGTTCATCTTTACGATATATATAATTATTTATATAAATAAATACACTTATATATTCCATATATATATATATATATATATATATATATATATATATATATATATATTCCATTTACTTTCTTTTAAGAAAAAGATAAAAATCCCATTTAAATACCAAAAGATGCCTTCCCTTTCTAAAGGCAGTTTTACTAAATGTCTAATTTAATTTATCTTTATTTAAATTGGTACTTTTCCCATACCAAGGAAAAAGTAGATACTTTATTATGATAACATTAAGGAAACTATATTATTTTATTTATTTATTTTTATATATAAAAATAAAGACTTCACACAGGAATAAATGTGGAGCCCTTTATTCACTCCACTAAAAGTGATTTCCATAATAGTTATGAATACTAACAAAAATGCCAGTGCAAGCACAATACGTATAGACTAAAAATTTCATATAAGAAGTTTTAAGCAATAAAAGAAGTGTGGGAGGTGCATTTTTCTAACAAAAGAAATGCCAGCGTTTCTTTCTCTTTTCTGAGAGACAAGGTCTATCTTCTAATGTCTATTACACAGGCAAGATAATTCTTAAGAAAAATAAGAGATCTTTTAGTAATATACAGAATGCTATATTGCAGATTCGCAAAGAGACATGAAAGAGTATATGACGGTATCTAAGACAAAGTACACTATATAAATATATATTTGATAAATTGCTTCTAGGAATAAGGACGCATAGACAAGGCATGAAAAATTGATTAATGGAATGCCACAAATATATGTGATCTCATGGAATACAAGGGTTGCAGGATATGTGCAAAACGGGTTTGTTCGAAAGACTTAAGAAATGTTGCTGGGAGGTGCGAAGACTAAGACAGGTTGACAATGAAATCAGTGAGATTATTTAAACCTGTATGCATTCTATTTTCTAGTACCGCAGATGTGACAGGTTGCCAACAGATTCAGGAAGGCTATTTAAACTTATACACTCTCTATCATCTAAAAGCTTCAGCTGTGATAGGTTTTGAATGGTATTAGGAACATTATTTAAATTAATACACCCTCCAAAGTCTCAACACCGTGGTAGTGACAGACTGCCAAGAGAATCAGGAAGGATTTTTAAACTCTTACACCCTTCTATAATTCAAGTTGCTGCAATTACGATAGATTGTCAACAGAATCAAGGAGGTCATTTAAACTATAAAACTTCCTATTTTGTTCAAGCGCTGTGGCTGAGACAGGCAGTGAACGGAATCAGGAAAGTCATTTGAATCTCTAAAATTTTCTATTATGCTCAAGTGTGATGGCTGAGACCAGATGACAATGAAATCAGAGAGATTATTAAAAACCTCTACAACATTCATTTTCAAGTGTTGCATACGTGACAGTTTCCCCTACGTGAACAAGAAGGTTGTTTTTCCTCTCAGTCTTCTATGTTCAAGTGTTGCTGCTAAGACAGGTTGCAAATGGCGTCAAAGAGATTATTTAAACCTCTACAACATTCTATTTTTGAGTACTGCAGAATCCAATGGAAATGCACAAACAGATTTAATAACCGGATCTATGTCTCATTCCAATACTATTGATAGAGTTACAATAATATAGATGATCGAGGAAGCAATAGTCTTATACACATTCAAATTGAGCAATATCAACTAATAGGGTTACGTATAAACGATATTCAGTTTGTGCAGTAGCATTAAATGGTTTACAAGTTAATACTAAACTTACCTGAGCAACCATAATGAGCAATTGCATGGACAAGTATCACTGAGACCTGAGAATATGCACGCCTAGGCCAGATAAGGGTTCGAAATTCCTTGAAAAAGGAGGTATATGTTGTGCAACCCTCAAGCGACCACCACTATTCCACTCCCAATGCTCCTTCCTCAGGAAAACTAGACTCTCATAGCTCCCACGCTGCCCCTGTAGAATGCTCACAGCTGGTAAACTTTGCCGCTTCTACACCTGGAAGCTCACGTTCCTTCCACGAATGCTCACACGCCCTTTCACATAACTCACGCGGCTGCTAAAGGATGGACAGTGGGGTTTGAACAAACTTTCCCCCTCCTCCTTATCCACAACCTCAGGCAAGCCCACAACTCTTCTCCATACCATGACATGAGTCTCCCCTTTCAGGAATGCTCGAATCCCCAAAAGGACAGCCTTTGTGCCAGAAGAATGCCACGCAAGGAACATGAAAAGAAGAGAGTGTAAGGACAGGCACGTGGAATGCATGAAGCCAGGTGGATAAAAGGGCAAGGACAGGCGTAAACTTTTAAAGGCCCCAATTTTGTATTTCTCTTTTCTTTCCTTAGAATAAGGTACTTAAATGCTTAATTAAAATGTCTTATGATTTTAGTAATAATGATATTAATTATAATATTAATTTTATTTTATATCAATGCCAAGATTTTAGAATATTAAATTTCATCATTTGTAATAACATTTATGGAGGTAAATAAAATGTGCCATTGTTAATCAACACTTTTGTTTGTATTTATTTTCTCAAATTTTATATATACTTATTCTTTATTTTCCCTTTATTCCCTTCTTTAACCAATTATTTTGAAATTCATAATTCACAGCATTCATAAATGGATGGCTAATCCATTTTATCAAATTTGAGAGTATTATTATTTATAATGTAATTCTATATTTTTATTTTCATATTCATGAAATATTGTAAATTTATAAATAAGCTTCAATAATAAGTGGATTATTAATCCATACTTAAATTTAAAATACTCATTATTGATAATTGTAGTTTACAATTTCGTCTTAGATAAAGAAATAATATATTCTATTAAATAATTACCCCCTTCAAACAAATTTAATAATTTAATTTAATACTTTAATTAAATCCCTAGAGAATTTCCAACATCCTTCTTTTAGGTTTTATTTAACCTATGCACATAAAATCTCATTTCTATGCAACCAAACCCATATAATTTTGAGTGCTCTAAACTTCAAGGAATGGTCAGATTCCTCTCAACACCACTATTTAATTTAACTAGCTAATTGAACAAGGCTTAATTATCAACATAATCACAAATAATACTTACACCAACAATCTAGGAAGATCGATTTGGAGGGCGCTATAGGAAAATCGAAACAAATGGGGTGGATCAAGCCTGAAGCCATTTGTAGCATAATCACCCGATATTGAATCAAATCTAAGTTGTTTTGTCCAAAATAAAATGTTTACAAGTGAAACACAATTCAAACCATACCTGCATCACAAAGGTGCTGAGGTGAAACCTCAAACCATCCACTGAAGTAGGAGCCCCTGGGAGACACATACACGTATTGTGGTATGCTCCTGCAGAAAAACACACATGGCTATGGAAAATCACACCCCTAATTTTGGCTTGGATATACTAACCATACCAAAGTTATACCTCTAAGAAGTTTATAACATGCCACAAAAACAACAAGATTCATAGGAAAGAAAAACTTTGTCACCTTAACACCTATGAACAAACAAGATGTCTCCATAGGAAAGCAAAGTATGTTATGCAAGGTGGCAATATAACTAATATTGTAAGTGAAAAAGAGTGTAAGGTACATTCAAAAGAGTTTTTCTTAGTTCATGTAAAGTTTTAAATTAGGGAACATTGTTCCTAATGTCTCCAAGAGAGGACCAATTGAATAATAGAAGATTCACAACTTAGGGGATGTAGTGTGTCACATCAAACAACTAAGAGGAATATAATATACTAAGAGAGATCCACCTCTTGAAAGACATCACCAATGTCACCACAAAGAGAAAGGCATAGCATAAAGTAATAAGATTACGATGAAACATGAATTAAAATACAAAAGAATAGTACTAATGAATGCCTCAACTTTAAAGAAATTGCTAAGCGTGCCATGCTATGAGCAATTACTTTAAGTAACAAATGATAAATGCTAACTTTAAAAGAGGGCATGAGAGCTTATTTGGAAAGCCCTGCCAAAGTCATATGTTTCAAAACTCCACCGTGAAAAAGGGTTGCCCCTAAAATGAAATCCCAAAATCACATAAAAGGGATCATGGATTAGACTCGTTAATGTCTTTTCTACAATGTTGTTATAGAGTACCGAGGAGCCATCATTCTAAATAATCATGGAGCAGGGAAGAATGACACAAGAGAGTGAAAAAAAAAACCACTTTTTTGGGTCAACATGGAAGAACCCCAGTAATGTCTCAATGCCTTGCATCATCCCCAAAAGGAAAACACAAAAAAGAAAAAGATAAAGAGAAGCTTTATGAAATATAGAATGTGGAGATACAAATAGAGGAATGTCATAAAGAGTGTCATGTCTCAAACTTTGATGTTTCTTGTTTTGGCTTTGTGTGGATTTGATATATGATGGATGTGTGTGGTTGAATACATAATGAAAACTATGGTGGTTTTGGTGCGATTAAATATGAAATGTTGCTTTAATTTAAGGAAAGTTGAATGTCTAGAATGCAATTTATTTTGAATTAGATAGAAATGGAAGATGTTATTTAAGTTCATAAGTTTTAATATTTTTTATTTATATCTTTATGTGGATACTAATCTATTGATGTGTGCCTAAGGGTATTGAGATGCAAGTCATCGAAGACCAAGGGTGTGGCTAAGGAGAGAAGGTTAGCCTCATGGAAGGGTATAGTAGGAACGAAACTCTCACATACACACACGTGCATGTAGTATTAATTTAATTGGATGCATAATTGTTTGTTTTTCCGAGTGTTTATTTAATTTAATGAAGTGAAAATAAAAAGTATAGTAAAATAGAAGAATTAATTTTTAATTATAATTTAATTATATTTCTCTATTTTATAGTAAAAGATTATGTTTGGATAATTAAATAATTATTTTATTTTCAAAAAAATCAAATATTGTTACTTTGGGTTAAACCTTTATTTTATAGTTAAATTCTTATTACTCTTCATTAAGAGTAAACATTTACTTTTATTTTTCAAATTAGAAATTACACTATTTAACTCTTTCAGGATAACAAATACAAAGGTTGAAATGAAATTGTTTTTTTTTAGTTCAATTATTAAGAAAATAATATGCAAGAAATAAATTTTAATTCTTTAATCGATTATCTTTTCAAGATTAGGTTTTGGGGGGAAACTGAAAGGAAAACCTTAAAAAGAGAAAAGATTAATGAAATTGAGATAACGGTTCTTGAATTCATTTCTTGATTTGTGCTCTACAAAAATATCAAAAATGGCTTCCATTAAATGTTTTTTTTTAACTTTCAATAGAATAGAAATAAGGAAATAAGAGAAGTATAGGGAAAGAAGGAAGGGAAGATTATTTAGGAAACAAATTGCAAGGGAGGAAAGCTATAGGAGAAGAAGTAAAAGAAGGATATTTTCAACTGGAGGCAAATCTTTACCAGGTTTTTAACTCCTTCCATTGCATTTAAATTTCCAAGATGAGTAAAGAATTTTTTGTATTGTTAAAAACCATTGCACAAAACCTCTGAATTTTGAAATGTTTGTTGTGCAATACTTGTTAGTGAAAACTGTACAATCTTCACAATATTTTTTTATATAGTTATATATATATATATATATTATTTTCATAATTTCCCTATATAGATTGCTTATGCCCAGAATTAGGATTCTTCCATGTGGAATTTTCTTTGAGAAAAGTCTTGTTTTAGATTGCATAGATTATATATATATAGATATATATATATATTTGTGTGCATACACTTACCTATATAAGCATGTATATATATATATATATATATATATATATATTCAAAGACATATCGAATTTAAATTTTACACAACACTTTGAACACAACCTGTTTATATTTTAAAAGGGACTAGTTTTATACTTTTATAATAAATATGTGAAGATGGGTAGGGATTGCCAGGTTATTGCTCTACCCACATGGGAGAGGGTTGTGTTGTGGGGTGGTGTACCTCCCCATGTGAGGGGCTGTGACTATTTTAGCAATGGAATTTTTTAGAAAATGTGTTTGAACTTCGATTAGAAATGTTATGATGTACATATTCAAACTTTGTTTAACAACCTCTCAGTTGTGATACGGGAAACCGACGCCTTTGCTCATATAACAATATATATATATATAAATATATATATATATGAATATATATATATATATATATTATGTATGTATGTATAGTTGTATACACAGTTTGAAATACAATTATTTGTGAGCTAATTTTTATACCTCATCGAATTTGGGTTTATACTTGAAGAATATTTTCCTGATTTTAAGTGATTATCCTATTGAGACCGTTCTTTATTTTTATTTTGGTGTTGTAAATTTATGGGTATATTTATATTATATTTCCAAACACAAATTTAGATATGAATAGTTGTTCTCATTTGAGAATAAACCAAACTCAAACTAGAAATGAATAGATTTGTTTAGCTGAAAATAGTTTACTTTTCTATTGCATGCTGAAGAGAATTGTGTGTAGATATTGACTTAGTTTCCAAATTCAGAGAATTGTATTCTTGATGATCTTTTTTTTATATATGTGGGTGTGTTTACTGGAATAGTAATATGAGTGCAAAGTCTAATTTCTAAAAATGCATTCTTTATTTAAATTCCATTTAACTATGCCTTTTAGAATGATTTATCTCTTATTTTCATTACTAAAAACCTATATATTTAGAGACTCGAGTGAACAATTACCATCATTTTTACCATATTACAATTGCTTGTTTTCTTGTAATAATTATTTTGGTAATTGAAATTGTCTATTTTACCCACAACTGTAAATATTGGACTGTTAATTTAGTAGATGAAGTAACTCTCATTTTCTCATAATAAATAATTACTCCTACAAGTATGTTTACTGAATTACAATTTTATTTTTTTCTTTAAATAAGCTTATTTTTTTACAGAAAGTATTTTACTTCCAAAAATGTATGCAATTCTTGTTTTGAAAACTAGATTGTGCTAAAATTGTGAATAATGTGATGTTTCTATTATGGGAAATGGTAAACTTTGGAAAGTTACAAGTTTGTGAAAGACAAACATTTAATGGGAATTTAATTCCTAAACAAGGAAATATGGAAATTTTGGAATGTTTTATATTACTACAAATGTTGCATAGAAAATTCTTGAATTGTACATTATCGGTAGACTTACGGGATATGATGCTACGGTGGACCCATAGAGAGAATAGTTTTACCCACTACAAGACTATCATTTATTAGCGATAGGCTATTATGTGGGGAATTGCAGGATTCTAATTCGTGTTGGAAAGCTTGATCTACGCAATCAATGATGGTATATTTTCCCACACCAACAAAGCAAAGTGGCGTGTCCCCAGTGACGGTTGGGCTCAAATTTCAAGTTTAGCGTGCGATTTTACGAGTTTGAGGGAGATAGAAGCTTTGTGGATGAGCTTTTCTGTAATGGCCAGATTTGGCCTATGAAGCTTAGTGCGCATTTGGAGAAACCCCAGGCTCTGCGCCTGCTCATTGATCTAGAAGATGAGGGCGAAGATCCAGAGGAGGATGATAGTGCGGATAGGTGTCAAGAGCATGGGTTGTGCCGTGACAAGTCTCGACACAGGTGGACCAGGTTGCTATCGCCTCTTAGAAGTGAACCACAATGGCATCTTCCCGGGTCTAAAGCAGAGCCCTGTAAATTGGAAGAGAATGAAGACGATGAAAAGGCTCAAAATGGCGAAGCCGCTGTCGTGGCTTCATCTAAGAAGGGGAAATCTGGGTCAAAGAGATGGATAAGTCTTTAAGGATTTTTTGTACAGGAGTAAGAGTGAGGGCATAGACCATACTCGAGAGAAGCTCTAGGTGCTTTCTTTTTCCAGTATCCCAGCGAAGCAGCAGCATTTTTCATCCAGCAAGGCATCTACCAAGAAAATGCCTTAGGAAGGCTTAGGCTTAGGCTCAGGCTTGTCTTCTGCGAAGCAAGGTGAAAAATTTAAGGCCAAGAACAAGAATGCTTCTAATTTTGTCCTGAATTCTGGAAACCAGAGCAACAAAAGTGTTAATGGCCCTGGCGCTAGGAGGGTTTCGGTCTCTGCACATGAGCTTCATTATACTACGAATAGAGCGCAAGCAGAGGAGCTGCGGCGTAAGACGTATTTGCTTACCGGTAGGGGCTGTTTGGTGCCTGGGTTTTAGTTCAAAGAGATACACCACCATTAACGGATTTGCAAGATCTCTGCATCCAACTCTCTCGTAAATTATTGCTGCTTGTCTATGTCTATCAATAGTCTTCTATCTTTATATGATTTTACTGGATGCTACAGACCTAAAGCTGCTTTATTCCTCTGCATTCCATTATTGTTTTCATATGGGATTGAAAGAGGTTTAGATGTTTTATGTTCCCTATAAATTCATCACTGCAAAATCATTGCAAAACTTGTTTTACTTTAGAAAACTAAGTTAAACAGCTTTTTAAAATTGGTTGTTCAGAGAGTTATACAACTTAGTGTTAAAAGACGCACCATGGCAAAGCAGGGCAGAACAGAGCTGCCATGGCTATGACCAGTGGTTGTAATTAAAAGATTGGAAGGCACTTTTTTTCTAACTTTTTACAGGTTTGCGTGCTTGTTTTGTTTTATTTAGCAGAGAACTTAGGGTAATTTATTTTCTATTTTTCTTGATTCATGTAAAAGCATCTGTGAAAAATTTAATGTCCTTTAAAATGTTTTGATGCATTTATGTAAAGTTGTGGACAATGTTCTTGTACATGATCTTGTATCTTATTATGTATGCAATGTCTTTGAAACTTGATCCATTTTTTATCAAGCGAGGCTCACCTTATTTTGAACATTTCTTTCCATGTAAATTTTTTTCTTTAACTTGATTGTTTTGCCTTGTTCTAGCTATTTTACTCTTAGTTAAGTGTAACAATGATTTGTTCCATCATTTAGCCATGAAAAAAATCTAATATTTCTATGCTTATGGAAGTAGAATGTCTCACACTCAAACTGTAACCCAAATATGCGCCTGATTTCCAAGATTTGATTGCAACAAAAGTAGTGTTTGCTATTTGTCATGATTAACAACGGAATTATTGCAGTTTAACTTCATTGTTGCTTGAATCCTGCCAATAGGCTGATTTGAAAAATTAAACTTGTTTGTGGAAAACTTTGCGTGAACTAAATCCACCCTACTAGGTGTATATGATGTCCCTATAGTCGATTCTGTCAACACTTTCAAATGCTTGTCAAGCAAAATTTGTGATATTTGGAAAATGTCTTGCTGTACAAATGTTTTTTGATATAAGAAACTTGATTTGTTGGTGAAAGACATTGGGGAATTGCTGTCTCAGTTAGATTTTTTACTTTTTCAGGTCTGAGGTTCGACTCTGTCAGCACTTTCAAATGTTTGTCCAGCAAAATTCTTTACAGCAACTGCTAGTTATTATTTGTCTGACGTTGATGCCTCTAGTTGGTCTGTGCCTATCGACTAATCTGTTGCACAATTTATCGGATATTGTACAACTGCTAGTTATGTTTATGCTTGACCAAGCAATGTACCATTGAAATAGATGGAATAAAAGCCTAGAATTAAATGTTATGTAGGTCTCTGCCACCTCTTGTTTGCAATAAATATGTTATTCTTAGTATAGGAATGCATATAGGCATCAGGATTGCATTGAGAGTTCCCTCTTGTTGTATTGTTCTAGGTTTCTAGGCTCCTCGAACAGGGTTGGGGATTTCTTCAAGATAGGAAGAAACCCGAGGAAGTCATGTGCTTCGTGGTTGGGTGGAAAAGGCACCTTAACTTCACTCTTGGCCCTCAACGCAAGAAGACCAGTGGAGTCAAGGAAGATGAGGATCAAAGCTTTACTTTTTCATGGATATATCTCTTATACTATTTCTTTATGGCTTGCATAGCCAATTTGTACATTGTATCTTTACTTCATGAATATAACATTTATGTAAACTTGTTTATTGTATCATTGAAATAGATGATTTGTATCACCCTTAATGGTGTATGTACATTGATAATGTTATATGAAATTACTTTGAGCATTTATGGATAACTCTTGGTATACATGTTATGGATACATCATGTGATAGATGTACCTCTATCTCCTTGAAATAAATATTGTATTTTGTATGGAATGGAAATATTTCAATCCTTACATTTTGGTATCAGAGCAACAAGGTTCAACTCTAGGACCTATGCCTAATTATGCTTGGTGCTATGTTTTTTCCAGGGTAACTCCTAATGGATGTTAGATACTATCAACGAGAATGGGAGGAGGATCCCGTGGTGATCCTAATGATAAGTTGGATCAAATTTTTGCTATTATGAGTAGACAAGAGGCCAGGATTGACAACCTAGAGCAGGCAAGACTGCCTGGGTCATCTGGGTCGAATCCTGGTGAAAGTGAAAACAACGGGAATGAACCAAATGGAGAAAACCCTGAGATTGAAAGAAATCAAAGAAAGATGGGTAAGGTAGTTGAAGAATTGGGTAAGGACCTCAAGAAGGTCGTGCCACCAAAGTTTGATGGCAAATATTTTGGGGATGGAGCATAATCTTGGATCATTGAAATGGAAAGGTATTTTTCCCTACAGAACTTGTCTGATGAAACTAAGGCTGAATGGGGGTCATACCAGCTCACTAGTGCAGTTGCCACTTGGTGGGGGAATGAAAGGGATGATAGACAATTTTCACATGGTAAGGTAACTTGGGAGAAATTCTTGCAGATATTCAGAAAGAGGTGGCTTCCACAGTCCTATTTTGATAAAAAGATGGCAGAATTCTAGGTTCTTATTCAAGGAGGAATGACGGTGACACAATATTGGGAGAAATTCTCTCACTTGCTTAAGTACTTACCCTAGTACCAGCATGATGAGAGGTTTCAAATTCAAAAATTCATTATGGGGCTTAGGCCTCAAATTGGAAATGAGGTGGACATGCATAGACCTGCTACTATGGATGAAGCTTTTGAATTGGCACTTAAGCAGGAGCATAAAATGCAACAAGTTGCAAACTACAGGAAAAGCAAAGATGCTAAATATGGAAAAAAGGAACCCCAAGGAAACTACCAGGGAAACAGTAATCCGACAATCAGAATAATCAGAGTAATCAAGGTAATTAGTTCAATAATAATAGATAGATCAGGAATCTAAAGAGGGGGAATAATTCTCAAGATCAGAATGATGGGAATTAGGGCAGCAAAAAGAAGGCTAATTATAATAAAAACAACAATAACAGGAGGGATTTCTTTGACAGGCCTAAGACGCCCCATGGAGGTTGTTATATTTGTAGTGGTAAGCATTATGCCAGTGTGTGCCCTCAGAGGGGGAAACATGCAGAATAACAGGAATCAACATCATATTCATGCAGTGATTGATAACCGCCAAGCCAATTATCAGGCTACACCTATCTAGCTATCGGGTAAACTTTTTGGATGCCCTATTTCTATTTCTATTTTGATTGATATTGATGCCATTGATAGTTTTGTGGATCCTCATGTTATATCTAGATTATCTGTTAAATCGAGTTATATGGAAAATTCATGGAAAGTTCAGTATGGGAACCGGGTAGAGAGGAAGGTAGAGCAATGCCTATTTTGTAGTGATCTTGAACTCCCTAGTCTCATAACATAAGTCAATTTATATGTAGCACCATTGGGGTCTTATGATGTAATTTTAGGGATAAACTAGCTCACTGAACATAAGGCTCTTATTGATTGCGAAGAGAAAACAATAAAGTGTCTTGATGATCAGGGAAATCATGTTGAGATTTGTGGTGTAAAAAGGCCTTTGGAGCTTAGACAAGTCTCTACCATGCAGTTAAAGAAGGCAAGCCGAAAGGGATGTACTATTTATGCAATAAAGGTCAAGGACCTTAAGGAGATAGAGTCATTAATCAATGATCATCCCATATTAAAAGAATTTCAGGATGTTTTTCTTGACGAGCTGACTGAGCTACCACCTAAGCGTGTATTTGACTTTTCTATAGACTTGCTACCGGGAGCGAAACCTCAATCTAAAGCACCGTACAAGATGAACACCATAGAGTTATATGAATTGAAGGCTCAATTGGAGGAATTGTTGAAACAAAGTTTCATTAGGCCAAGTGTGTCGCCATGGGGAGCTCCTGTTATATTTGTGAAAAAAAAAGATGGGACCTTGAGGTTATGCATTGATTATAGGATGCTCAACAAGGTTACTATCAAGAACAAATACATGCTTCCTCGTATTGATGATTTGTTTGATCAATTAAAAGATGCCAAGGTATTCTTGAAAATTGACCTGAGATTGGGGTACCATCAGTTGAGGATAAAAGATGAAGATATTCACAAGACTGCTTTTAGGAAAAGATACAGACACTACGAATTTACAATGTTACCATTCGGGCTAACCAATGCCCCTGCAGCCTTCATGAATTTGATGAATAATGTCTTTCGAGACTGTTTGGATAATTTTGTCTTAATCTTTCTTGATGACATCCTGATATATTATAAGTCAGAGGAAGAGCATGGAAGACACTTGAGGATTGTGTTGCAGAGACTGAGAGATCATAAGTTATATGGAAAAATTTCCAAATGTACCTTTTATCAGTCTAAGGTGCACTATTCAGCAAATGGGATAGCCCTAGACCCGGATAAAATAAAGGCAATATTGGAGTGGCCAACACATCATAATGTTTTTGAAGTCCGTAGCTTCATGGGGTTTGCTGGTTATTACTGGAGGTTTGTCCAAGGGTTCTCATCAATTGCAACACCCATTACCACACTCCAAAGAAAAGGAAAGAAAATCGAGTGGAGTGACAAATGTGAAAAATATTTTTAGTTGCTCAAAGAGAAACTCACTTCTATACCTATTCTAGTTGTGCCTGACCTGAATGGGCATTTCACAGTGATTACAGATGCATTGGGGGATGGTGTAGGAGCAGTCCTCGTGCAAGAAGGACAAGTGGTGGCATCTGAGTCCAAAAAGTTGAAACAACATGAACTAAACTATGCACCACATGATTTAGAGCTTGTGGCCATAGTACATGCTCTCCAGATGTAGAGGCACTACCTCTTAGGAAAGGCCTTTGAGTTAAAAACATATCATGTCAGATTGCAGTATATCTTTACTCAGCCCAACCTGAATGCTCGTTAGAGGCAATGGTTGGAATTTATAAGTGAGTATGACTTTGGCATTAAGTATATTAAGGGAAAGGAAAATAGGGTAGTAGATGCCTTGAGTAGAAGAAGACATCTAACATCCATGGTTATGACAAAGTCCAATTTCAGGTAGCAGGTGATTCAGGCCTTATTAGGGGATGAACATTTTGAAAGGGTTAAACAAGCCCTAGGACATGATCCTAAAGATCGTAGATTTGTGGGTTATGTGTTCGATTCAAATGGATCTTGAGGTTCCAAGGTTGTATGTATATTCCTAATTCTGCAGGATTGAGAGAGTTGGTGCTAGAGGAGTTCCATAATGCACCTTATTTAGGGCACCCCGGTGTTACTAAAATGATGGAAGGACTCAAGCCATTATACTTCTAGCTAGGACTCAAGAGAGATGTAACTGCATTTGTAGCTCGATGCTTGGAGTGCCAGCGAGTTAAGGCTGAGCATGTACATCTGGAAGGACTTTTATACCCACATAGGGTGCCAAAATATAAGTGGTAGGCGATAACCATGAATTTTATTTAGGGGTTGTCGATGTCTAAGAACATACATGATACCATCTTAGTTGTGGTGGAAAAATTGACTAAAGTGGTTGATTTCATCCTTGGGAATCTCAAGGATGGTTCGATGGTTTTGGCAAGAAAGTTCGTGCAGGAGATTTTCTGACTGCACAGAGTGCTAAGATCATTTTAGATCGTGACACTCATATGACTTCTAGATTCTGGACTACACTGAACTCTTCCCTACGAACCAAACTGAACTTCAGTTCTGCATATCATCCTTAGACCGATGGTCAATCGGAGAGGGTGAATCAAGTCATGGAGGATCTCCCCTGAATGTATTGTATGAAATAGCAGCATAAGTGGGAGGAGTACTTGCCATTAGTGGAGTTTGCTTACAACAACTCCTATCATGCCTCATTGGGCATGGCACCATTCGAGGCACTATATGGTCGTAAATTGTTAGAGTAAAGGTTTTAATTTAATCATGTTGATTAAATTACCTTTATTCCTCTCTTAAGATTTCACTTTAGTTTGCATTTTGTGACATTTAATAATTATATTAATTATTAAATGTCTACCTATTAGGGTTTCTTTTAGGGTTGCACAATATCCTTTATAAGGATTCATCATTGTAATTTATCTCTCTCGGATGAATATATTTTTCAGCTTTCAGAGCACCCTTGCTTGTTGCCCCCATCTCTTCTTTCTCAGGATGCTATTTGCATGCAAAAGATCTTCTGTCTCCAGAAGTTGGCTTTCTCAACTTCTACATGGTATTAGAGCTCCGCACTGCCGCTTTCCTATTATTTTGAAGATTTTGGAGCTTTGAGGTTAGATCCTCGCTTTCAAGTTTTCTTCGCTGATTTTTTGAGGATCCGTAACTCCATTTTTGCGCATTTTCCAACACTACTTGATTCGTGAGTTAGCTAAACCGCATTTTCATATATGGTATGACCTATTTAAGTATTAGTTGATATGGGAGGCAAAATTTCTTACTCAGTCAGACGCCCTCAAGGCACAATTTTCGAGGTAAAATTCACTGTACCAATTCTTTTTTGAAAACGCATTTTGAGCTCAATGGGCGCTTTGCAGCTGAAGGTTCATTACCGTTCATACCGAAGGGCACCAGCGGCCGCTAGCCCCCAACTCACACCTAAGTAGCTTTCAGCCTTTCCTCCCGGCTTCGGGCCGCCCGCCAAGAACCTTTCTGGACGCCTTTCAAATCATGTTCGCTGGCCATATGAGTGACCGGCCGCTCAGCCCAGAGCCCCCACTGGTTTTTTGAGCCCCCGCCCTAGTCACATCAGCGACCGGGGGCTTTGCCACAGCCGCCAACGTGCCAGCCCCCTGGTCGGTCATGTGACCAGGGGCCGAAGATCTTAGCCCCTGAGGGCTGTGAAATTTTTTTTACCTTTCAACCTACCTTCATGAAATCGGGCATAACTCAGGAATTTTAGCTTGGATTTTTGAATGGAATTAGGCGTTGGAAAGCTGGTTTCGAGCCCGATCTAATTGATGCAGGTCTTTTTTTCTGATTTTGCCGTTTTGCAGTTTTTTCCAGTCAAAGTCAGAACTTGTGTTTTTCACTCCTAGGGGCGTATCTTTTGCGTCTGAACTCCATTTTTCACAAACGAATAGGCGTTGGAAAGGTGTTTCTGTGCTCTTTCCATATCTGTAATTTATTTTTCCAGAATCTACCCCAGGTACTTTTTATTCAATTTTTTGTTTTTTCACACATTTGTCAATTACTTGGACATTTTGGCACCTGGAAATGATCTGTTTGCGTGGGATGGTTTTATTTGATCTGATTTATCAGTCTTGAGGTCAGTTAGTCTCAAATTTTTAATTTGAAGAGTTATCATGGGTTTTTCTACTCACCCTTCAGTTGTTTTTCTGGAACGGGGTAATTATGAGTCATGGGCAAAGGGTATACTTACACATTGTAGGTGGCTTAATATTTTGCCTTATTTGTATGATCTCATACCTGAACCAACAACTTAAGAGGGAAAACTAGCTTGGGATATCATTAGAAATCACATAGTAGGACTTATACGGTCTAGTGTTGATTCTGACACTGTGTGGGCTATATCGGGCATTGATTGTCCTCACTCACTTTGGACATGTCTTTGGGAGATCTATGGAGACCTCAGTCTTTCTCCATTCCCAGAGGATCCTGCTTCAGATTGTCTTGTACCCATTGGTTGGAGAGAGAACAAACCTTTTGATCATGATACTTTAAAGGAACTTCAGTATTTAGACACCCTTACATATTCCGATGAATCAGAGGATTGTCTCACAGTTCCTACTTCTTCAATGAGATTATACTGTATCATCAGCATCTTTCTCCTTCTGTTCTTGATCATTGATATTGCCTCTTTCATTTCCTTATTGATTCTAAGGTGACATCATAAGTACATCTTTCATACTGGGATTCTTATCTTGCAGGCATTTCGTCTTTGTTTGTAGAGTCCTATATTGCAGATCTGGAGGATTACTTTGAGGATTTTCAGCTCCTCTTTGTTGACAGCCATATTCCAGCTGTTAGCCCACCAACATCCGTGCATTCAGAGGTTGTAGTTTTTGAGTCTTCAGTTCAGTTTGGATTTGACATCTTTTGTTTCAGTTCAGATAGGGAGATTCTTCAGCATCCTATCATGGCACACATCTTGAGACATCTTGGTTCTTCTCTTTTCATAGGGTTTCTTCAAAATTGTCCTTTGGATCTGTTTCTTCCCAAGGGGAGGAATATTATATGCCGCTTTAGGATCTCTTTCTGGATTCTAACACTGCATCCATGTGCATTGTGAGTTTCTTCATTGTGGGGCTCTCTAGTCTCTTTCTTTTTCTCCTATGGAGACCATTGCACATGTACTTATATGATAGAAGCTCGCCTATGGGGGTCTTTGGCGTGTTATCCACTCCTATCCTTATGTTATTATTAGTGCATTTATTTCTTTCATTTCTTTTTTGGAGTAGAGTTTTTCCTATGAGGTTTTCTATTTCTCCACTTTACAGATATTTGGTTGTAATTGGGTACCTTATCTGGCCTTGTTGCTGGGACCCAAGTTTACTTTCTTGCATTGTAGTTACCTTTGCTTTCTTGCATATGTTTGTAGTTGCACTTTTGCTCATCTTAAGGGGTGTTTATGTTTTAATTTAATCATGCTGATTAAATTACCTTTATTCCTCTCTTAAGATTTCACTTTAGTTTGCATTTTGTGACATTTAATAATTATATTAATTATTAAATGTCTACCTATTAGGGTTTCTTTTAGGGTTGCACAATATCCTTTTATAAGGATTCATCATTGTAATTTATCTCTCTCTCGGATGAATACATTTTACAGCTTTCAGAGCACCCTTGCTTGTTGGTCTCCATCTCTTCTTTCTGTGACAGGTTATTTGCATGCAGGTGATCTTCGGGGTTTGTGAAGTTGGCTTTCTCAACTTCTACATAAATGTCGCACACCCATCAGTTGGGATAGGGTGGAAGATATGATTGTGATTAGACCTGAAATGTTAAGGGAGATGAAAGATCAAATGAAGCTCATCAAAGAAAATATAAAGCAAGCTTCAGATCGACAAAAGAGTCTTGCAGATAAGAACAAGAATTTTAGATAGTTTTCTGTGGGAGATAAGGTCTTTTTGAGAGTTTGACCGCAAAAGATTTCAATCTCTTTTGGCAAGAACTCAAAGCTAGCCCCTAGATTTGTGGGACCCTTTGAGGTCTTGGAGGTTGTTAATCCAGTTGCATACAGGCTTGCTTTGCCACCAACTCTATCCCACATCCACAATGTCTTTCATGTCTCAGTGCTTAAGCCCTATCATCCAGATGTTGCTCATATCCTTGACTGGCATGCCTTGTAGGTACAGGACCCAAGAGTGATGCAGGTGGAGCCCATCAAGATATTGGAAGAGTGCAACGTTAAGTTGCACAATCGAGATATTATGCAGTATAGGGTCTAGTGGGACCAATATTCAGAGGATAATGCCACATGGGAGAATGTTGAGGACATTGACAAGTCTTTTCCTCATTTGAGATTCTAGTTTAATTTTTCTTTTCCTACATATTCAGACTTATGATACACTGATACTTCAGACTCTATTGTGTGGATGCTTGTAATAAGACATTGAAACGATGTCTCTTCCAACTAGTGAAGGATGTCACGTCTCGAACTATGATGCTTCTTGTTTTGGCTTTGTGTGGATTTGATATATGATGGATGTGTGTGGTTGAATACATAATGAAAACTATGGTGGTTTTGGTGTGATTAAATATGAAATGTTGCTTTAATTTAAAGAAAGTTGAATGTCTAGAATGCAATTTATTTTGAATAAGATGGAAATGGAAGATGTTATTTAAGTTCATAAGTTTTAAAGTTTTTGATTTATATCTTTATGTGGATACTAATCTATTGATGTGTACCTGAGGGTATTGAGATGCAGGTCATCAAAGACCAAGGGTGTGGCTAAGGAGAGAAGGTTAGCTTCTTGGAAGGGTACAGTAGGAACGAAACTCTCACATACACACACGTGCACATAGTATCATTTACATGCATGTAACTTTAATTTAATTGGATGCATGATTGTATGTTTTTCTAAGTGTTTATTTAATTTTATGAAGTGAAAGTATAAAAAGCATAGTTAGATAGAAGAATTGATTTTAATCATAATTTAATTAAAATTCTCTATTTTATAGTAAAAGATTATGTTGGATAATTAAATAATTATTTTAATTTTTAAAATAAAATGTTATTACTTTGGGTTAAATCTTTACCTTATATTTAAATACTTATTTGCTCCTCGTTAAGAGTAAAACATTTATTTTTACTTTATAAATTTGAAATTGCTTTGCCTAACTCTTTCGGGATGACAAATATATAGTTTGAAATGGAATTGTTTTACTTTTCAATTTACAAGAAAATAGTACCCAAGAAATGAATTTAATTTTATTTAAAGAAATTCAAGATTAGGTTTTGGAAAACAGAAAAGAAACTTTAAAAGAGAAAAGATTAATGAAAATGAACAATGGTTCTTGAATACATTTCTTGATTTTATGCTCTGCAAAATATCAAAAATGGCTGCAAAAATGAGATTATTTTCTAGATTTTAGTAGATTCAAAATAGTGGGGAATAGGAGGAGAACGCAGTGAAAATAAAGGAAGAAGGAGAAGAAGACTTCTAGAGAGCAAGCTCCAGGAAAGGAAGAAGCAAAAGGTTTTTGTTTCAACTGGAGGCAACTCTCTTTTCTAGGTATTTAATTATTTTCAATTGCATTTAAATTTCAATACATGAAAAGGAATTGTTGTACTTCTCAAAGATTTTAACTCCTTGGAAACCATTGTGAAAAATATTTGTATTTAAAGTATTGG
>VDFB02123103.1:0-44963 GCA_007258455.2 Sequoia sempervirens
TGATAGATAGAACTTTTCCACTGGCGGCTTGCCGACAAGTATCCACTATCGATAGGATTTATGGTGCGGGAAGGAATAAAGCAAAGCTTTTCGATCTTCCCCTTATAATTGCAAAGACTAAAGTGGTATTAAGTAGGCAGAAAGTTGAGGTTGAAATCCAAAATCATTTGGTTGCTCTAGGTTTGGTCCTCATTTGTGACAAGTGGAATTATAACTCGGATAGGAATTTTAGCTTAAGGCATGAGTTTAGGGAGTATTTCCAAAGAAGGAGAAATCATGCTCAAGAGAGTGCAAAAATATACATAGACTGACCCATATACTATAGAAAGAGCCAAAATGGCTAATTTTTTATGAGCCCCAAGCACAATACCAGAGGAATATCCCAATGGGAAAATCTCTTAATGTGCAGCTAAGGCGTAAGGGATGGTCAAAAAGAAAAAAGGAAGACTTTTGGAGGTTCCAACAAGAGATGAGGAATCTAGGTGTTTTGTTTGGTAGCTTCTATATTGATGAAGAATTTAAAGATGAATATGATAGTGAAGCTGATTCTGACAATAGCAATCATGAGACAAGCCTTGAAGTAGAGGAGGAACAAGTTACACTCCTAATTCCTAGACCTCGGGAACCCAAAAATTGAAGAAATTTGGGGCCAGGGGATCCACAGATCCCATCCATATCCCAAGCCTGAAGCAAAGGAAAGAAGGCCCGACAATCCCCAAAAAGACCCACATTGGCTGCTAATGTCTGAATATCAAAGGACTCCACCGGAAGGAGATCAGAATGTGATGGCTCTAATCGTGTGAAGTGAAGGAAGATCCAAGACTTAAGTACCCCTGATATACTAATCTGT
The DNA here is from genome assembly GCA_007258455.2 of Sequoia sempervirens. Taxonomy (NCBI): domain Eukaryota; kingdom Viridiplantae; phylum Streptophyta; class Pinopsida; order Cupressales; family Cupressaceae; genus Sequoia; species Sequoia sempervirens. Next base: position 851 of record VDFB02123103.1, read on the forward strand.
CAGGAGGAAGAAGTGGAGTCTGCCTTGCAGAATATTTTGATTGCGGCTCAAGTAAGTTTTTCTCCCCCTCTTCTTCCTATTTCTACATCTCTAGTACAACCTTAGTCTCTTCCTATTTCAAAAGTAATTCCCCATCTTTGATTCCTAATCTAGTAGTGATAAATGCAACCCCTACAATTAAAAATGAACCTATTGAAACTCTTCCATGCAATGAGAGAGTGTTATCCGTCGTGGCTACCTTTGTGCCATTAGTTTCTTTGTCTGAAGCCCCCATTGAAATCACCAAAGCTACATCTTTACTCGTTACTCTCATCCCATCTACTTCCAAGAAGGCACCTCTCCATTAGCCTTTTTCTTCTTTTACCCCTATTTTTTCTTCTCCTGCTCCTTTTGGTGTTGCACCCTTTTCTATGATAATGCTACCATTTGCATCTCCTCACACTCATGTTTCTGAAGTCTCCCCTACCATCACCCTGTTTGGACTAGCCCCTAGTGCTCCCATTGTAGCTTAAAGTGTTGATGTCCCTTAGACTCTTCAAGGTCATTTCTACACCATAAAACAAGCCTGAAATACTAGGAAGCTGAATATGTTGTCAAAGAGTGTCAAAAGGCCTGCCACCAAGAGGATTGAAGCTTGTTTAAATGAAGAGTGGAACTCCCTACTTATCACCACAATGAGGCCTCTGGTTGCTAAACCTGAAGGGAAAATGTAGATGGAGGACTATGAAATTCATGTCGTGGGTTTGGATCTAAGTGCAGCTCACCCACATGACAAAATGGTCCTAGCCAAAGCCACACAAAAGCTGGTATATGTTGATTATGAGCGGCTGGATAGGAAATTAAGGAAGCATGAGGTTGAGTTGGAAAATGTGAAAGGGATAGTGAGTAGGCTATAGAATGAGGTCCAAGCCAAAGATGCTAAAATGACCTACGTGAAACAAATTCAATGCCAACAAGGAGACATGTCCAAGTTGCTTGTAGATACCTGAAATGAACAGGTTCAACTTCATATTGAAAATGAAAAACTAAAGAAAGATTTGAGTGATATCGGATCCTGAAATATTGACGATCTATGGAGAGTCCATATTGAGGTGGAAGAGTCAAAACAAGAAGTAAAAAGACTAAGCTATGAGTTGGAAAATGATCTTTGAGAGAAAGGTCAAATAGAAGAGGATATCAGAGTAAGAGAGGCTTATTGGAACCAAAAGTTAATTGTTGCAAGAAGGTCTAGATCATTCTCTGTAATGAGGTTAGTTGTTATGCATTGGGAGCAGATAGTGGCTAGTGTGTGTATACTGGGACCTGCCTTACAGTTCTTAAGGGACGTACAGGAACTAAATACCAAAGTTGGTCTAATGGCTGATCATTTCATACAAACATGCTCACCCCAGGTGGAAAACTCCCAAAGTTTTTATTTCCAAATTCAGTATTGCCACCAATTAGGTTTTTAGAAGAGCGGGAATTCCTGATCAAAGGGTTGCCTCAATCAAAACCAATTAGATTATCAATTTCCACCTAGTTGCAGTAAAATGAAAGGATCATCAGATGATGTTGAACAAAAGAGTCACGGAGATCAAAAGGGATTTTTCCATTTTAGTTGGTTTTGGGTTGCCTCCTCTTCTCTCTCTAAACAAAGATGTGCTAACAATGGAACAAATCAATGAGGCAATCTGACAATAGATCTAAACTACTGTTGAACTTCCAAGCTTGAGTGTTGTACCCATGGTGGATGATTTTGAGTGCGAAATACATACTCTTTCTCGGCTCTATTATCACCTAGGTGTGATCTCTTCCAGATGGGGCACCATCTCTTTCAAGGAGATTTTTGATCTGGAACAAACATACAGACAAATCAAGACCCTTTTTTTACCAACTAATGTAGATTGGGAGGCATAGCATGCCACTTTCATCAAACTCCAGGAATAGCCAGAGGCTTAGGTTCGAATCCCTACAAAAGTAAAGACCCCTATGAGTCACTAGAACTGTAAAGGTTTTTCTTCCCTCAGTTGTTTTATTTTTTGGGTTTGTATAAATGTCTTTGGTGTCGAGTGCACCCACATTCAAATAAAACATTGAAAAGACATGCAATGTGCCACGTGGTGGTTGTGCAACTTTTCCCTTTTATTTTCCTTTTGGGAGGAGTTTCAGGACACATGTTTGCTTCTCGGACGTTTCCCTGGGAGCTATATTTGCAAGCTCAGAAGTTTCCACCCTACTAACACATCATCTCCTTATTGTGGGTTATCTGCATTGCCTATGAAGATATCTAATTGGGGATTTTTTCTGAACTAGCTGGCTTTTCTTTTCTTTTCTCAGTTTTTGGGATGGAAGTTTTGAGACGATACCTCGTAGTAATGTGATCAATCAATTGTGTTTGTTGCCGGGTTGTTGCTCCTAGGATTTGATCGTAGTTGGGTCTTATCTTTGCTAAAATATCTAGAGAACATTAATGTAGTAGGTGAGAAGTTAATGCAAAGATCTTTTGTTGCCTAACCAAGAGTCTATGATCGAATCATGTGATATCAACGGTCAACACCTGGCAGTCATTACTTCTGGTTTGAGGCGGTGTTTTTCTTTCTTTAGTGGGTATAAAGGGAAGATGACAACAGTACAAAAAGGATGGATTTTTTTCTAAAAATATTTAGATTTTAGATTTTTTAGAAAAGGATTTTTCTAGGAGACTGCTTTCCTTGAAAAGAGGAAGTGTTTTCCTTTTTCATTTTTCTTAGATTTTAAGAACTATATTACGGAACCAAGTTATAGAACTACTTTATTCTAGAAAATTATATCTATTAAGGTTTAAACGATTGTCGGATTGGAATCTGACCTTTGTTTCTGTTACCTAATTTTTAGCTTTTAGCTGAAATTGGGCAACTTATTGTTTCTTCTTTTCATGTTTTTTAAACATTTAAAAGATAAACCATAAAACTGCTAGTTTCAATATGCATGAAGGAGTGATTGTCAAATGAAGGATTACATTTTGTCATTTCAATGTTGCAATTACAACAAGTGAGAAAGAGAATCATAGAAATACAAATGTAATCCTTTATTGATAATCTTGAAGTGTACATGTCCCTCACAAGCCAAGGGACTAACTCTCTTATTCAATGAAAATATGAAGCAATTCATACATGAATAAGTAAAGTAAACAAATAGTGTGCATATAATATGGAACCAGTCATTTCCTAAGAATGACTGGTTACAGGTTGCCTAACTGCTCTACAAATGTTGCCACGAGCTTCTTGTGTCCTCCCCAACTCTGTAGTGCTCCTAGCCCCTGTATCTGAAAAATAAATGATATTAGAGTGAGGCTCTAAGCAATGAAAGATTCAATCCTTACATACACACCTACCTATGCATGTATAAACTAATCCATAAGTGCAAAAAATAAGCATGCAAACCTTGGAAGTCTTGGAAAACAAAGAAGTCATCAAACAAATCCAACATTTGCATTTATTTTCTAACTGTTTGCTTCATGTGTAGATTTAGGAAAAGTTTGGTTATTGCTCTGATTCGGATAAAATACAACATGTGGGGTAAATGTGGCTCCTCCAAGGGTAGAGCTCAACATTCTTTGAAATAAAAAGAAAAATTAGAAACTTGATCAAAGATTTATCTATTATCAATGCATTAAATCAATATGGAATCACACCAGTTGATCAAATTTCATTATCAGATTCAAAAGATGCAACATATTGTGCTGATATGTCCTTCAATCTTCTTAAGAAGATCCATGATCTTTTTATAAAGGAAGTGACTTCATAGATGCATCAAGTTCAATTATGCATCTTTTAATGTTCAATGAGGAAGCATTTCAAGTTGTTTTCAAGCCCCTCACACCATAACCCTATTGGGAAGTCACACATCACATAGGAGAGTGAGTTGTTAGGTCACCCACATATGTGACATGTGGTTTTCCAATAAAGTTAAAATGAGGAGACTATGTGTATTTATTACATATAATAGAAGAAAGAGCAATGGTTGAATCAAATTCATGATACAAGTACAAGGAAAACACCTTTTCAAGAGCTATAGGAGGAAAAGGGGATTAATATTATTCATTCATGGGTGTACTTGTGAAAATGAATGCAATAGGTAAAGGTCATTATCATTGATAATGACAATCAACAATGCATGTTAGAGTGGTCTCATGAAGGACAACAGTGATAAATTTAGACTACATGATAGTAGAGGTAGCTACTATATTCAAAGATGGAGCAAATGAGCCATGCAATGAGGAGTACAACCAACTAGCAACAAACATCAGTTGTGTATACATCAAGGAGCTTACAAGTTGACAAGCATGGGGAAGTATTCAAAATAGAACATAATTATTTTCATGGCAAAGAAACATGGCCATCTATTTTATTTCCCTCATAAGTTAGATGAATGAAAGTTATATGTTGGCCTTTATATTAAGAACATGATAGCTTGAAATCATTCCAAGCATGTCAAATAGGATAGCAACAAAAAAAAATCTGAAGTTGCACAAGGCTCTATTCAAGGCCTTCTCAAACAAACATTAGACAAACAAATTGCTAGATAGCATTCAATGCATGATGGTTTAAGGAAAGGCATAAAAGGGAAAAACTTTCAAGAAACATCAACTCTATTTGACACAGATATATGCTTAACATGAATATGTCATTACAAGAATTCATGACAGCAATAGAACCCTCATATGATGTAATCAAGATACAATTGCTATGCCATAACACAAGGGACAGGGGTTTGCTATTCTCTAAGGCTATTACAAAGAATGATTGTGAAAGTTTCCAAATGTTTTCCTCTGGAAATGATGCCTCTAAGAATATTACAAAGAAAGGAAAAGAACTGATAATAAAGATGGTAGTGGTCTTGATTGAATTAGAGGAGCTCATGAAATTCAATTGTTGAAATCATCAAGAATCATGATTCTTTCGTGAATAGAGCATGGTCACTAATAAAAAAATGCCATTGAGGGTTACAATTTCATCTTCATGATTATCTATAAACTTGGAAAAACAAGTCAATAGTGAATGCAAGGTGCAGTCATTACATAAAGAAAATACTTATGGAACTGTTATCAAAAAGATGCTATTGTGATAGTGTTTCTACATGTAATACAAGGAATAAGCATGATCATCAGAGGACATGAAATACAGTCCATTCACAACAAGTTCAAAGTATAAGTGAGGAGTAGTCGTAGATTCAATCAAGAAAATAGCAACCATTACTTCTAATGGGGCAGTCATGTGCATTGACAGACATAGATGTGCTTCAAGATATGTCACCAATTAATGAGTACAGTTTGGTCAATTCAATGCATAAATAATGGGATGCAACAACAAATAAAGTATTCTATTGAGGCAGTAGTTTTGGAGCAACAACATCATGTAGGAGAAAGAGTATTATGACTTCATAGTGCTCCTATAGCAATGGAACACGGGTGATAGGCCTAGGGACTTTCAATGAACAGTAATGGTAGGTTCCAGTTGTACACTTGCCTAATGGAAGTCACCATTCTTATGCAAGAAGAGGAAACATGTTCTTTGATTTTTCATAGACTCTTTTACCTTCTTAGTGATAGAAGGAAATTGTGCATTTTAAGGAGATGTTGACAAGGGGTCAATATTGCTAGTTTGTATTGGATGTATAGTCTATGCACCATAACCTTGTATGAAGGTTGAAGTAGCATTTTTCAATCCATAAGCACATGGGATCAACATATGCATTAGTAATCATGCTTTCAGCAATAATGTGATAGATGAGAAAATATAAATCAAAGGCAGTGCTATTGAAGTATCATTAAAGGATAGTGACATTGTACCAACAAGGTTCTCTCTATGTGATCTCATACAAGCTACAGGGACAGTCCTAAGGGAATAAATGAGACAACAATGCAATGATCTCATGAATAGGATAGCAACAAGTAAAGTATGCTACAAGTCAACAAGGGGACAGTCAAGCATGAGTGACTTATGAGGTAATCCTTTATATGTATCATGGTGCCAAAGTTGCATATAGTAATGATTTGTCAAGGATTGAAGCTAATGCATAGGTTACCATGAGTGTTATGAACACAAAGAACACAAAATCATTAAAGGAGTATGGTATTCTCAAAAGAGTACAATACAAAAGCCATTCACAGTGATAAGCCCACTTTGGGGTTGTGTCTTTTAAATAAATTCTACAAAAATGAAATACATTGCAAAAAAAAAAAAATTAGATTCATCTTTGGAAGCCTCTCCTAGTCTGCAAAACCAGAGATTCTATGTCCTGAATGAATATTTTATCCTTAGAACGCTTGGGAGCGTTCTCCAGCAGAGTCGCCATTTGCTGTGCCCTCAACACACATGCCCCGTTCGGAACGGGGACCCTCTTTTCTTTCACCTTGTCAGGTCATTTTTTTGCTGCCTCGTTTTGTGTGCCTCCCTTTTTGATGTCTCCAATGGTCAATGTTGCTTCAAAGTCCCACCATCAATCGACCATGCCTTCCCCTTTTAATTTTGTTGTGTTTCGGTGCCTCACGGAGTCCCTCTGGAAATTTGGCCCTGCCAATGGCCCCGGGCCCTTCCAGGTCCGGCTGTTCGGGATTCCCTCACCAGGTTTCCCCGCTGGGACTGCCATTCCCAGCGGCGTCCGCTCCGCGTCCTATCGTACTTCGAAGTTCTAATCCTCACCTGCTGTCTGCTAAAACTTGTTGAAAATTTTCAAGTGGCATCCCGCCCTCTGGGCCCCGGACCCCAGAATTCCTCTTCCGGGGTTCCGACTGTGTTTCACCATCCATAGCGGAAAACTTCCTATGGTGTCCCGCTCCCTGGGTCCCGCCAACATTTTCGCTGACCGAAATCTTTGAAGGTCCCTAACTGCCGCCAAGCATTACAGGCCCGACCATCTAGAATTCCATGTCCAGAATTTCGTGATGGTTCCCCTGTCCCTGACAATGGATCTTTAGCGGAACTCCTCCCTTCGGACCTCGACCCGCTCCCCGCCGTCACTGTTTGACTGAGTTAAAACTTAAAGTGGCCACCATCTTGTGCCTCCCTAGCCGTCAGGCCCTGATCTTCCTACCACCGTTGCCGATATTTTTGAATCCACCAACTTTTTTTTTGCTGTACCTACATTAAATACAAACATTAATGGTGGTTAGGGGTATAAAATACCCACCCTGACCCATCATTTTCATCTCACAGAATTGTAGAGCGATTGGACAACCTGCTATTTTGATCCCACCGTCTTCGACACCATCATGATCATCACTCTCGGCATCATTTCGTCAACCGTAGGTGGATCCCACATCTCCCCGCACTGCGTGTCTGAGGTAGGCCATCCATTTGCCCTCTTTAGCATCATTTTTGTGATTTCAAAAGATTTAAATGAATGAACAATCATTAAGAGGGTATAAGGTAGTAAAACAAAAAATTGTGCACAAAACCCACGTGTTAGAAAATTGACAAACCTTCTAGAAAACCCGCTCCGCCAATCTAGAGTTTGTCCTTGCCACGACTATTCTTCACGCAGGGAAAACATCCTCCTCGGCCCTGAGACCATGCTTTGTCGTCCGTTAATAAACTTTGAACAAACCTACCGACGGCAACGTCACCCTCCGGGCCCATCCCATCAAACTTCTCCATTCAGAGTTCACCTTGGGTGCCGCCGTTTCAAACTGTAGTCTGATACCTACCTCCCGGTTGCCGGATCCCGACATTCTCCTTGCCATGAAAACTTCAAAACTGAACATACGTCTTGTGGGTCTCTCAAGCCCAGGACCTCAGGGTTCCACCTCTGGGGTTCCTCGGGTGTTTTGTCGTCATCCACAGCAAATCTCTCCTATCGTCCCGCACTGTAGACTCCGCCTTCATATCCGCTGTTGACCTTTGGGAATTTAACTCATCACATCATTATCGCCTCCAGGCCCTAGGTGTCAGGTCTCTGTGCCTCTTTATCTATCGTCCCCACGGCGAACTCTTTTGGCCCTTCCATGCTCCGGGCGCCGCCCTCTGCCTCGTTGTTGGCTTGTCTTTTCACGTCAACATCTTCCAGACTTCTCGGGTCCTGGTGTCTAGACATCCATTCTTGAAAGTCCGCCTTTCTCCCGCCATCGGGGTGATTTCGCCCTATCCATCTGATCACAGGCCCCGAGCTCCCGTCTGCCGCTAGATGCCTCATAAACTACTGATGGATTTTTGCTCGCCGTACTTCGTGGCTTGGGAATCCTATCCTCGACCACCGTTACTAACAAAAGATCCTACCCAACGTCCTGATCCCTGGGCTCCATCCTAATGGTCGTCGCCGAGGTCAAAATGAAAACCATGCTGTCGGGATCTTACTGTCGGACTTCCCCCCGGACTGCCGTGAGATGTTTGCCATCCCAAACGGCGAAGTTCGGGAGCCTTCCCGGTGCCGCCGGCCCGAGTACTTAAAAGTAAAATGACATACTACCGGCTGCCCTTTTAACCCTCCGAGCCCCGGACCTCGAATTTCCGTCTATTGTCCTCTGCTCCAAATTGCTATCTCCCGACAACTTTCTGGCCTAGGAGTTCCGAACTCTCCTAAATCGATCCAAATAAACCCAAATCTAGAATCTAACTTCAACCCACATCCTGAATTTTGGTCCTCTTCATCATGAACCTCTTGAAATATTAAAATGTGACCGAAGGGAGTGCCTGAGAGCTTTCTGCTGTGTTTTCCCTTCCAAACAGCATTCCTACCAAGGAAGTCCGTCCCTCCAGGCCTGAATTGTCCAAATGCCTTTAATCAGAATATCAATAACATCTTGAGATGAAAGTTCATGTTATGCTTGATTGATTATTTGAAATAAATATTGTTCTCAAGATGTTGACTAACATGAATAATTTTGTGATCTATTGTGTTGACTTTGTCCTTTCTTGCAGAATATATAGAATTGGGTGCAGGAACTTTAGGGGCATTTGCCGAAGGGGACAAGGGGAAGAAGTCAGGAAGGACCCCTTGAGGGAAAGAAGACAAGCATCAAATGAAGTACCAATTCTAGGGCAAGCCACTCCACTCAAAGGTCACAACAAATTGGAAGGAGATCATAGACACCAACATTGGCCAAGTAGATATTGATGAATTCACGCAGAGAGTTAGGGTCAACCCGACAACAAAGAATTCCAGATTGAAAAAATAGAGTAGAATAGCTAAGGCTACCGGATTCCCTCCATCCCTCATGGTGCCTGAATTGGTCATGGCTTCCTGAGAAGCGTATCAGGCTGATACCAGAACAATCATTAATAAAGAGGGAAACATCCTTGCTGATATGTCGCTTGAAGGGATCACCAAGACCTTCCACATTCCCACATCCCAACAGATGGAGGTCCCCACATTAGAGGAATGCCAGGCGGCGTGGGATGATAATCTGACGGGATGCAAAAAGTCAATAAATCTACATTGGTTCAAAGAAAGATGGGGCAGCGCTGCGAAAGTTCCTAAGGAACTCTTCCGTAGTGATTTCCATGAGGATTACCACGACCTGGTAACCATGTTGAGCAGGATTATGGGTCTCCCCATGGCCGCCTACTTTCAGGAGTGGATGGTATATTTCATTAAGCAGATCCTGCGTGGAAACGAGGATGGCACAACAAAGGTTTCATTCTACTAGGGAGGAATCATAAGCAACTGCTTCCATGAGTAGTTTGTCAACATAAAGAAGAGCTCCAAGTTTTATATGACTTCCTACCTTGTCTATTCCTTAGCAGATGAAAGATAGTACAATGGGTTGTTTGTGGCACCTGATTAGGGGCAAAAGCGGGGACTCAAAGCCTATAATAAATACCCACAACTCCAGTACCAGAATTTCAACAGGGATTACTGTAGGGTTAATGATGTCTTCATTGGCCATGTCATCAGATTGATTGTCGGAGACTTCAAGAGGAGGGTCTCCCATAGTGCTAGAGCTCTTTTGAAGCAATACACCTTTCTCTATATATCCAATACCCAAAATTCACGTATATTCAGGCCCAGGGCTTCACTGAAAGGCCAAATAGGTTGCCCCGATACTCCAATGAAAGAATCATCCTCCTAAAGCTTTCTTGGCAGCTCCAACACCTACAAACAATCTTTAGCAACAAACATATAGCGGGGATCTCCTATCCCATGACCCTTGGCCAAGGCATGTACCGATTATAGACCTCCTAGTGTGCTGGTAACTCCAAGAAAGAACTGAAGGATTACCATTTCTACCTACACACTGCCCGCCCACGGATGGACCCGCATGGCCACGTCAGGAAAGCGCTGGGGTTGACATATGCCCATCTTCACCACATTGAATATTTCTAGGCCAACTGTCAGGATGACAAGGATGTGTGCGCAAGGTACTACATGTGAATGACTATACAATTCCTAAGAAAGGTGCAACCATTTCCCATACCAGACCAAGTCGAGGAGGATGATTCCACTATCATGCATCCGAGGTACCCTACAGTCGCCAATCTACCAATACCATCAATTGACTGGGATGAATAGGAGGTCGATGACCTGGACACCATAACTCAACCAATCTTAACTTGTACCAAGGAGTGGATCAATGGATAGGTGGCTCATTTAAAGTGACAGGGAGTGATCTTGACTTATGAAGGGCTCAAAAGCGAGTCAAGTGCTACAGAGGATGTTGCTACCACAACTTCAATTGGCGGGACTTCCAAGTCTCCTCCGGTCACCATGTCTAGGAAAGGAAAAGAAACAGAAATCGAGCAGTCTCTAGACCCTGAGGCCCATGCAAAGAAAGAAATGGGTGGCTCACCTCCCAAAAGACTCAAACAGGTAGGGAGTGCCGCGGAACAACCTTCAACCCAAGAGAAAGAAATAGAGGGTGTGGGTTAATTACAGCTTCCTTTGGCTCTCTATGCCCCTCCTGTTGCACCACCCACCTCCCTGGCTATGGTCGTTGCATCCCCCATGGCAGTGGAAATTTCTATCCATCTAGCCCCTTTGCCTCTGGCTAAGTCTATAATAGTTATTGACTCATCTTCTGCCATGACTTCTTCCCCCTCCTCTACTGCTATGTCGCAAATCACATCACTCCCTCTGACAAAAATAACATCACCTATTCCCACTACCACTATGCCCGAGGATCTTTCAAGGCACATGCAGAGCCTCCCTCCTGAGCTCTCCCAGATCTTAATGGATCCAACTCTCCAAGCAGCCCTTGTGCAAGTCCTTGCAACTGCTCAACCTTCACAACCACCAACAGGGCCACTAGCTATAGAGGCCACAATGCTAATCTCAAAGGAGTTGGAGGAACGAGAGTAGGAAGCCTCAAAGTCTGTCGAGGAGGAGGCTGATGAGTATCATGAGCACCCAGAGTATGAACACCGAACCATCGACAGGGTGGTTTATGAGTAGGAAGAAAGGGGCTCTTTCGAGAGTGGGGATGAGGAAGGTGGCTTGGGTGCTAAGAAAATCATTCAAGCCTTTGATGATGACCTTGAGGAGGAAATAACACAACAGCTAAAAGACGTTAGGGAAAAGGCAGAAGGGTCACCCCATGATGAAGAGGGGCAGCCACCAGAAGAACAGCAATGAAAGGATTTGACTAAGGCTAAAACACGTGTCGTTAGAAGCCCAGAGGCTAAGGGTACTAAGGAAAAGAAGGAAGGAGAAATAGCAAGGGAAGAAAGTCCTATTCAGCAACCACCCACCGAGCTGCCTATCAAACGCCTCGTATTTGTCCATGACTCTGATGAAGAGGAGGAGGATGTTGCCAAAGAGAAAAAGAAATCTACAGAGGGAAAAGGAGCAGAGATCTTGGCATTGACTGAGAAAGGCGAGGGTGATCGTGATTCACGCAAGGGGAAATCTGTTGTGCCCGAATGGTTGGAAAAGTAGCTTGAAAGGAAAACCCCTATGCTAAAGGACCCAAGGGCAAGGTTAGAGGCCATCTTGGCTAGAGCCCAAATTACAATGAAGAAGGAGAAGAAGCCCAAGGTCTGATCCAAATTAACAATGGATGCTTTTGGCTCTCGAGTGGCACAAATTGCAACACCCACAATTGGCTAGGCTAGGGTAAGTTATAACATCTCAACCATTGACTTGGGAATTTCAACTAGAGAGTAGAAATTCGAGCACCTTGAGGAGTCAATGGGTATAGTGGTGCACCTAATAAAACAAGATAAAATCTTGAAGGATGAGCTCAAGGCATAAGTTGTAGCCTACTACATCCATGGCCGCACCTTAGCTGCTTTCCAAGGAATAAATTGACAAGATGGAAAGAAGAAAGAACTTGGAGAAGATCATAGAGGATTGGTTCCGACAAGTCTCATATGTCAAAAACATGGGAATTAGCCAGGCTATGTGAACAGCCAACAAGTTCTTGGACCTGATACTGTCTCTGGAGAGAACAAGGAAGCTCTGCACCAATTTCCCTGTGACCTACGACTCCACCTTTCCAAGGATTGAAGCTATCCTTCAGTTGCCTGAAGCCACGTGGGAGGAGAAGCTTGCATTAAGGAAAGAAGATCACTGGCTGATGGATGTGTGGCGTCGAGACTTCCACAACCAGAAAGAGAAGTTGGAGCAAATCATGAGCAAGGTGGATCTGGACATTGAATGGATCAAAGAGATACGAATAGAATGTGCTCGATACCTTAAGCTGATGATGGGCTATGATATGCCCACTGAGCAAATGGATCTAAAAAAGATAAAACCCTACTTCCAGGAGAAGATGAAGGACAGGATGGTTGGAGAAATCACAACGAAATTTCTAAGTTTTGCTGCCCACGCCTTCGACCAATCAGAGTTGTTTAGAGACCAAGGCTCAAAGTATGATGAAGATTGGAAAAGGTTGGAGGATAATGTAAAGGAATGGAGCTACCAGGTGCTGCGATGTGAGATCATTGAAATAGACAAGCTCGAGGAAGTCGTCCTCAAGTTCATAGAGTACACAGCTTCGAAGGGACAGGAGGATAGCCCTGTCAAAGATGAAGAACTTCCTGAAGAGTAGCTACAGCAAAACATCAATCCGCTAAATGACAAAAGAGCTACAGTGCCATCAGCAAGAAGACAAAATAGGGAAAAGACAAAATATAATTTTAAATTGTGAGATATTGGGGGGTAGGTGAAACCCTACTTTGTAATGAATCTTAGCCATACAATAAGAATTAATCTTGGCCATTCATTGAATCTTTTGGGCACTATAAATAGGAATCTCCTCTCATTTGCAAAGGGAGTTGAATTGTTATAAAGACATGCTGCAAAAATTTATAAAGAAAAAGCATTGACTTGGTGTATTTTCTTAGTTTCTCCCATGTTACTTGATTCAATCTCCAATGTTAGATTTTTGACTTAAGTTTTATTTCTGTTTTAGTTAGCTGTCTTTTTTCTTTGGATAGATTTTAGAAATGTTGTTGGGTGATTATGAAAATTCCTACCATGTTGATGATTTATTTTTCCATACTTTTTGTTGTTTGCTGATGGTGGATAGCTATGCAAAGTTAGCCTGGACTTGAATTCAAAACTGCTCCAAAACATCTATCTTTGATTCATGCATGTATGTGGTGGATGAAGGATAAAATACCTGCAGACCTTAGAAGATAGCACAATTTCCATGATTCTGTGAAATCCCTGGTTAAGTGGGATATTGTTTTGAGAAATTGTCCATTGCAGAAACTCTATTATCACTATTCATAGTTAGTTGCAGACTTAGGAACTTTCCCTCTCCCTTGCTTTTTTTTCCTCTTTTTTAATGATTGACCTATGTTAAGGTTCATTGCACATTGTAAAGACAAATTCAATAACAAAATGGAGTCCAAGACTACTGTTTGAACCTACAGCCAATGCATAATAACTTTCCATCCTAAGAACTCTATTTCAAGATCCAACTTACAGGCTTTGTATCCATGCTTTGCATTTTCTATGTAAGACCGCCTTGTGATTCCAGCAAATCACATCAAACTACTAAAGTATCTATGCATTGTCATGACCTGACATCCGAGAGACCTTGGAATAGTGTTCTGCAATCTGATTGTAGAAGATTATCTTTCAAGAGAGGTAGTGTATCTATGCACTGCCTAGGTTGAGTAGTGCATTAAAACACCATCAATAGAACTGGCGCTAGAAGGAGGACAGATGGTGGAGATACCAAGTTAAGGAATAAAAGTGAAGCTGGATCGAATCGAATCATTCTCCCCGAAGAGATTTCAAAGAGTTCTGCGGTCAACACCAAATAAGGGAGAATTTGAAGAATTACAGCCTCCTACAAGGGCAAAGCAAACTAAAGAAAGTAGCGTCACCTCCTCCTCTTCATCCATTCCATCCACCTCCATTCCACCCTCACCTTCATTTGGCTGGCCTTCGTCTTCCACCCAACCATCTCAAACTACATTTGCACCTCCTGTCTTCGGCAGCCAGGGGATTGCTCATCTCTCGATCCTTCTAGCTCAGGGCACAATCCATTCAGCTGCCGCTCAAGTATAGTCCCAAATTTTTGTTGTATTGCAGATACAGCCCCAATATTGCTGTTCTCTAATAGCAGATACCACCTCCACCACCCTCTATGGCTTGGTTAGAACATAACCCTTCGCTGATACATTTTGTTGCCTACAATCATATGCCCAAGAATCTGGAGGGCTTTTATTCGAAGTTTCATTCGCGCAACCTACAAAGAACAGTTGAGGAGAATATAAAAATATTTGAGACAGCAATCACCGACATGCAAATTGACCACGAGGACATTGCATATCGCTTTTTCCTACATTCATTGGGAGAAGAGGCCTTCTATTGGTACATCAACCTACCAGGGGGTCCATTACCTCATGGAACATGATGAAGAATATCTTCCTACAGAAATACAAGATCCCCATCAGCCCTTCGGAGCTTTACCAATAGTTCATGTCTATCAGGAGGGAAGTCAATGAACCTATTAGCTCCTTCAATGACCACTTCCATCGGGCCTACACAAGGCTTCAGGACCCGTACCTCCATAATGATGCGGTGGCTCTCCTGATATATTATGCGATACTAGACAACCTCACGTCAGCCTTGGTGAAAAGGATGCACCCATCGCTCACTACCCTAGTGACCGCCTATGCAGAAGTTGTTGTCACTAGTGCGAACTTGGGGCAGAATATCTCCAGCCCGCTGCCTTCTTTGGGGCCGGTAGCCCACCCAATGCAGATTCAGGGGCTTAATCAGGTGTTTGCTCACCAAACACCTCTTATGAACCAAGTACCTCAATTGCCTATGGTACCACATCTAGGGCAGCCATTGAATTATGCACCTTCCGCGCCTTCCTATTTGCAGCCCCAACAACAGTATAACTATTCTTAGGCTGCTCCACAACAACAGGCGTATCCCTAGCAGGCCCAGGTGCCATTGTACCTATTAGGACTAGATTTTCCTCCATCCTATCAGAATCAGCCGGTAGCCCCGCCCGCTTTTCTCTGAAATCTGGCGCCATCGCCTAGGAACGGGATTGAGAAATACAAGTTAGAGGAACTGACTAAGATGATAAAGAAAATGTCCACAGAAATGAAGCACCTAAAGAATCAGAATAACCAGTATGTATGCCTCCTAACGTAATTTCCAAGCCAAACTTAACCAGGACAACCGAGACAATAGGGACAATAGGGATAATTGAGAAGTAGGCACTTCCTCTAGGCAGAACTATGATAGGGGACAAAACACCAATCAAAATGTACAAAGGAGACCCTCTCAAAGGTAGAATCACATGTGGAACACTAGGCCCAACAATGGTGGTGTCCCTATGCCTTTCGATCAACCGACAAGAAATAAAAAAACGTTCAGTGGTGTATACCTTGCCGAGGTAGCCATGTCCAGATGGTATCGAATTTACAAAACTAGCAGACATTCTAAGTTGGATTGTCCCGAGTTCCAAATAGCTGTGAAAATCTTACAGGTGGAGGTACAAAATGTAGTCGACAATGCCGACTGTAGGGACATCATCCCATCCGAGCCATATGATTCCTCCTGTCTCGTGGTTAATCAAGCACCATTTTTGCAAGGTGACCACAACGAGCTTGAAGTCGAGCCTACTCATGTTGAGGGTGAGGAAGCGCAAGAGGTAAGTAACGAACAAACTTTGGCTTAGCTCTTTGATTCAATAGATAACGGTCCGGTAGACGAAGAAGAGCCATTTGTAGATGAGGTCCACATGTTTCATCAAAAGTCAACTCCCTATTTTCTTAGGAATAGACAGGCAGGTGGACCCTTTACAACTTCTACCCCACCAAACAATTTTGCCACTCCACTTGATCCTAATGCCAGTAATAACCCTGGACTTCCTCATATACCCATCCAATACCTCAACAAGAACGAATTTCAAAACCAGTCATAAAATTAGCCTCAAGGCCAATCCCAAAATTCATCTAGTCAAATGAAGGCCCAGCCTCCTATTTCTACCATAGACTAGGCTTTTAGCTAAGAAATTAAGCAAATGGGTGAATATGTAGCAGAAGAGTTTAAGAAGGTAAAAGTTAGTTTATCATCCTTCGAATTGCTCAAAGTCCATGCTGTGAAGCATGCCTTCTTTAGGGTTCTTAATGGGACCCCATCTTCCAGTACAACACAAGAAACGCTAGTTAAGAGGGTTATCTTTGAAGAGTCTAGGAAAGAACTGAAGATATAGGATAATACTAGGAAAAAGAAGGATGTTCCCGTGAATCAATCTACAAGTAAACAAATTGAAAAAGAACCAAAACAGACTAATAGATAGCTTTCCATCAACCAGTTATTTAGGTAGACCAGGGATTTGGGCAATGATAAGAATAAAGGTCAGATAGCTCACATGGACACGCCTACGGGCATCCTCAAGGGGAGACCGAAAATTCCCCCTTTCCTGACCACCATTAGGGTCTTTGGGAAGAACCTGCATAACTGCCTGCTTGATTCAGGAGTGCCGCCAATGTCATGTCTTTGGCAGCATGCAAGGCTCTTGGAATCACCCCCACACCTTCAAAGAGGAAGGTGACCCAGCTAGACAAAATAGAGATCAACATCGTGGGTGAAATAAACCATATCCTGATGCAGATTGCTATAGACCCGCGGATACAACAAGTCATCGATATTCAAGTGGCTGACATTTTCAATGCATATGGAATCATCTTAGGAAGGGAATTTACCAAGGCACTGAATAGATATACCGACACAGACCTTTCTCACATGTGGTTACCATGAAAGGGGTTTCCTAATCAAATCTATATCAACCGTGAACCCCGTATGAAGTACATGATCACAGAGTACAATAATATCAACAAGGTGCTATTTGCTGAGACCGACTTGGGGAATTATTGCACTTTCGCCTACCAAAATGAGGTTGAGCTTCAAGAAGAATGTGGGGACGAAGTGTTACTAGTGTTGTGTAGTCCCTCGACTAATTCTACACTAATGCCTCCAGACATAGAAGTGTTGATAGAAGCCGATGATGAGCCTGATAAGGATGATGAGTGGGGATTACTCACTGGTTTCCAGGAATTCATTAAAAAGTGTGCAAGGGATCAGCTCAGCCTAGGGACCTGAATGAGTTTACAGGATCTTTTGTTACCAAACTAGTGCAGGGTTCATAATGTTGCACATTCTGAATTTGATTGTTGCTTGTGTCAAGCAGCAATTGCACATGTTAAAAAATTAGTTACTCCTCAGATAGAAATGCCAAAGAAGGCGCCAGTAGAACCACCTGTTGATCAATACATTGAACCAAAAAAATTTCCTAAGGTCACAGGGCTAGCTGTCCAGCTAAAAGGGAACAAAAGCTATATCAGACCCGAAGATAAGGAACCCTCCGCATGCTGGACGCTCCAATTTGATGAATCCAAGTCCAGGCAGGGAGCTGAGGCTGGGTTCAAACTGATTAGCCCAATGGGTAAGACATTTCTAGCTACCCATCGATTGCAATTCTATTGCACCAACAACATAGCGGAATATGAGGCCTTAGTCTTTGGCCTTCTCATGGCCTTGAAGAAAAATGTAAAAATGCTGCAAGTTTTCAAGGATTCCAAGCTCGTGGTTAAATAGGTCAGGAAGTTGTATTCATGTCATGATCAGAGACTTACAAACTATAGGTGTAAGGTCTAGGATCTCTTGGAGGGCTTATATGCATTCAATATACAATTGATCCTTCATGCTCATAATCGTACAGCTGATGCTTTGGCTCAAGCCGCCAGCACTTTACAACCCCTCTCTCTATCTGGGCTCAAGAAATTCACGATTGAGCTAACATCCATGCCATCTATCCCAAATAATGTTACCCACTTGCAAGTCTTCAATGATGACAAGCATATCCTTCAATTCATCACAAGTTCTAATGTCTTCGCAGCTCAAATAATTGATGAAGTTGATCCACAAGAAGCCGAACTGGACATAGAGGGGGTTATTAACCTCAAAACTAATACGATCCCCAAGGGTATGGTTCAGCTGGAATGCATATTTGACTTGGACCAGATCAGATATTAGACTCAGCAAACAAAAAAGAAGGCTATAAGCAACCAGTGTGATGCTTACGACCTTGGAAAAACTGAGGAGATCAGGAATGTTTTTATCGGCAAGGTGTGCATGCTAGAGGAAAGGAAGGGAATCACAACTATGCTATGGAAGTACCATGATGTGGTGGCATGGAGCTACAAAGATTTAAAAACTTATGACACTTTTGTCATTACACACACCATCCCTCTTAAGGAAAAAGTGAGGCCATTCTACCAATGACAACACCTTATCAATGCCTTGCTGGAACCTGTCGTTTACAAAGAAGTACAAAAGTTGCTCTCAGTAAGAATCATTTTTCTAGTTAGGCATTCCATGTGGGTGGCCAATTTGGTCCTGGTCAGAAAAAAGAATGGGGAGATTAGATTGTGTGTAGATTTTTGCAATCTGAACCGCGCCTCAAAGAAAGACAACTATCTGGTACCTTCATTGGATGAGGTGCTACAGATCGTCAATGACTCCCAGATGATATCTTTCCTCGATGGATACTCTGGGTACAACCAGGTAATGGTACAATATGAGGATCATCACAAAACGATATTCACCACTAAGTGGGGGACGTTCGCATACAGAAGAATGTCTTTTGGGCTCATCAATGCTGGCACCACTTTCCAACACACCATGGATATTGCCTTCAAGGACCTAATAGGAAAATGCATAATCATCTACATGAATGATTTGACCGTATTTTCTAAAAGGTGGGGCGATCACGTCTCCAATTTATGCAAGGTTTTTTAGAGGTGCAGAGAGTTTGGGGTTTCCCTTAACTCCAAGAAGTGTATTTTCGGAGTGACTGAAGGAAGGTTACTCGAGCATATCATTTCAGTATGGGGAATCTCCATAGACCCCAAATGTATCAAGTCCTTACTCAAAATCCCACCCCCAAGAAGCAAGAAAAAATTAAAATATTTCTTTGGAAAGATCAATTTCGTCCAGAAATTCATCACAGGTTTTGCAAAGATTGTTAAACCTCTCAATCCTATGCTGAAACAAGATGCCAAAGTTGAATGGATACCCGATGCCAAACAATCCTTCGAAGAAATTAAACGAGCCATCACTGAGGTGCCCGTGTTGGTCAGCCCAGATTATCTGAAGCCTTTTTACATCTACTCATTTTCCTTAGAGCATTCTTGTGCTAGCATGTTGACCCAAAAGGATGATGAAGGAAACGAGCATCTGATCACCTTTATGAGTGCTCCCCTCAAGGATGCTGAATTGTGATACCACAACATTAAAAAGCAAGCATATACTCTCGTCAAAGGAGTGAATAAGTTTAGACACTATATCCTACGCAATAAGGTGTTTGCCATTGTCCCCGACCTAGCCATAAAAACACTGCTCATGCAAAATGAATTGGGCGAATGAAGGGCTAAATGGGTCACCCTGCTCCAAGAGTATGACATGGAGATCCAATTGATGAAGCTAGTGAGAGGGCAAGAACTCACCTGCATAATTGTTGAAACAGCAGCTGAAGCTGGACCCAAACTCTCTGTGCAACAGTACCAACTCAAGGATGTCTCCCCCAAAGAATGGTACCAGGATGTCGTCTACTATTTGCTGAACCTTAAGTTTCCACCGCACCTGCAAGGAGTTTGAAAGCGGGCCCTGAAATTGAAAAGAAATGGCTACATGTTGCAGGGTTCCATTCTCTACAAGAAGAATCATGAAGGCATTTATTTAAGATGCCTCGGCAAGGAAGAAGTAGATCGAGTCTTGAGAGAGTTCCACAACAAATTTTGCACTGGCCATGGTTCTGGTTCTTCCACATCACATCAGATATTGAGAGCAGGGTATTATTGGCCAACCGTCTTCAAGGATGCTCATTGCCATGTTTGTTCATGTCACACATGTCAGACCGCTGCCACTAGGGAAAAGAATGTTGTTGTCCCACTGTAGCCTATGTTGGAGGTAAGGCCGTTTGCGCAATGGGGTCTTGACTTCATCACTCTGATAAGCCCTCCATCATCTACAGGACATAAGTACATTCTTACCACTACTGATTACTGTACTAGATAGATGGAAGTAATAGTATGTAAGCAATGTACAACTGAAGTAGTTACTAATTTCCTAGAAAGTTTCATTTTAAATTGCTTTAGTTGTCCTTATGCTTTGGTATGTGATAATGGACCTGTGTTTGCTTCATTAAAATTTGCTAGTTGGACATTTAACTATGGAATAGCCATTAAATTTTCATCTAATTACTACCCCCAGGGTAATAGCCTTGTCGATTCCATGAATAAAAACCTAATTACTGTGATCAAGAAGCTGCTAGATAGGAATCCCAAGGACTGGCATACCTAGCTCTGTTTCACCCTTTGGGCTAATCGCACTCGCCACAAGGCTTCCCTTGGCGATTCCCCATTCCACCTTGTTTATGGCCTAAAACCTATATTCCCCATCCATTTGAAGATTTTTACTCTTCAGTTCATCAACGATTTTTATGAGGGAGGAGATCGTAGGGAAGCTTGGTTAGCTGAGCTCTTGCATTTAGAGGAAGTCTAAAATCGCACAATAGAAAATTTCACCAAATATCAGGGCATAGTTAAAAGATGGTTCGACTGCCGAGCTGAGATCAAGGCCTTTAGAATTGTTGATTTGGTCCTGTATTGGGACAAGGCCCATGAAAAGAAAGGAGGACACAACAAATTCGATAAGCTCTAGCTTCGCCCCTTTCAAATAGCTGAGATTTTGGGAGATAATGCATTCCACTTAAAGACCTTAACTGGTGAGAACGTCCCATTGCCAGTCAATGGGCAACACCTAAAGCATTACTTCCAGGCTTGAGTTCATTTGAGCTCTTCAGTATAAATACTTGTACATAGGTTAGGGTAGTTTGCTTTCTGGCTTGCTTGCATTTTGTTTGTATCGCTCTTTTATTTTTTCCCTCCCGACAATTTTGTTTCAAAAGTTGTTTCCCACTCCTTTGTGGTGGTCGTGCTTGCTCGACAAGCGGTTCACTTTGCTGTCTGTTCTTTGTGTGCTTTGGCTAAACATTCACTCTCAATTATCAGTCTTTGAAAGTGGCCCGTGAATGATTTCCTTGCTTGAATTCTGCTTAGAACTTGACCCTTGGCTAGATCTTCTTACACACATCTTGGATCTTGCACAAAGCACATAATAATCATTTCTAAAGGACCATTCCATGGTTGTTATGACACCCCAGCAAGTGAAAAATCTCAAGTCTGCTCCAATGACCACTGCAGTCTCAAACCCATTGTATGCTTCAATACTTACCCGATCGAACTAAATGATAAAAGAGAAATGAAATATGAAAGAAAAAGAAAAAATGAATTCTAAAAAAAAGAAATAAACATTCGTATGGGTGTTCGGATAACTCTACCGGGGCTATGGATGCCCGGCCGACAGTAGAGCAATATCCATGAGATTGTAGTGACAACTTCGTCAGGGCTATGGACGCCTAATTGGTAGCGAAGCAATGTCTAGGTTATTTTTGGTGTTAGACGATTTATGTAGCTCGCTTAATTGACTTGGTAAACCTGGTCACTATCCCGAGGAAAGAAATGAACTCACTACACACACTTCTGAGATGTCTTGTAAGCTAACCCAATTAAGGATCTTGTCCTCCCAGATTCATCTTTGGAAGCCACTCCTGGTCTACAAAACTAGAGATTTTGGGTCCTAAATGAATATTTATCCTTAGAATGCTCGGGAGTGTTCTCCAGTGGAGTCACCATTTGTTGTGCCCTAAGCACACATGCCCCGTTCAGAACGGGGACCCTCTTTTCTTTCACCTTGTCGGGTTGTTTTGTCGCCACCTCATTTTGCATGCCTCCCTTTTTGATGTCTATGATGGTCAATATTGCTTCAAAGTCCCACCATCAATCGACCATGCCTTCCCCTTTTAATTTTGTTGTGTTCCAGTGCCTCGTGGAGTCCCTCTGGCAGTTTGGCCCTGCCAATGGCCCCGGACCCTTCTGGGTCTGGCCGTTTGGGATTCCCTCACCGGGTTTCCCCGCTGGGACTGTCGTTTCCAGCGGCATCTACTCCGCGTCCTCCCGAACTTCGGGGTCCGAATCCCCACCCGCCGTCTGCTAAAACTTGTTGAAATTTTTCAAGTGGCGTCCCGCCCTCCAGGCCTCAGACCACGGAGTTCCTCTTCTGGGGTTCTGACTGTGTTTCACCATCTATAGCGGTGAACTTCTTGTGGCATCCCGCGCCCCCGGGTCTTGCCAAGCTTTTTTCCAACTAAAATCTTTGAAGGTCCCTAACTACCATTAGGCATTCTGGGCCCAACCATCTAGAATTCCGTGTCTGGAATGCTGTGATGGTTCCACCATCCCTGATGGTGGATCTTTGTTGGAACTCCATCCTCCGGACCCCGACCCGCTCCCTGCTGCCACTACTCGACCGAGTTAAAAGTTAAAGTGGCCGCTGTCTTATGCTTCCCTGGCCGTCGGGCCCTGACCTTCCTGCCCCCGTCGCTAATATTTTTAAATACACCAACTTTTTTCCACCGTACCTGCATTAAATACGAACATTAATAGCGGTTAGGGGTATAAAATACCCACCCTGACTCATCATTTTCATCTCACAAGATTGTAGAGCAATTGGAAAACCTGCTATTTGGAGCCCATCGTCTTCGACACCGTCATGATTGTCACTCTTGGCATCATTTCGTCAACTGTAGGTGGATCCCACATCTCCTCGCACTACGTGTCTGAGGTAGGCCATCCGTTTGCACTCCTGAGCATCGTTTTCATGATTTTGAAAGATTTCAGATAAATGGCTATTCCTCTCCGAGTACCTAAAGATCCTCACAATCGATCCTTGTGATGTTGCGGAACCATGGCAATTAGGATCTCAAGACACGGCAACACCTGTGATGCAAGGAATCATTGAATCACATCATGATATCCCTTTCTTCCCAATTCTAATTTTGGTTCTCGTATCACGGATGTTGGTTCACGCTTTATGGCATTTTCACTATAGAAGAAATCTGATCCCGCAAAGGATTGTTCACGGAACGCTTATAGAGATTATTCAGACCATACTTCCTAGTATTATCTCGATGTTCATCACTATACCATCATTTGTTCTGTTATACTCGATGGAAACAATCATTAAGAGGACATAAGGAATTAAAACAAGGAATTGCACACAAAACCCACATGCTAGAAAATTGACAAACCTTCTAGAAAACCTGCCCTGCCAATCCAGAGTTTATCCTTGCCACGGCTGTTCTTCGCGTAGGGAAAACGTCCTCCTTAGCCCCAAGACTGTGCTTCGCCATCCATTAATAAACTTTGAACAAACCTACCAATGGCAGCGTCAACCTCTGGGCCCATCCCATCAGACTTCTCCATTCGAAGTTCACCTTGGGTGCTGCCGTTTCAAACTGCAGTTTGACCCCTGCCTCCCGGCTGTCAGATCCCAACATTCTCCTCGCCGTGAAAACTTCAAAACTGAACATACGTCCTGTGGGTCTCTCAGGCCCAAGACCCCAGGGTTCTACCTCTGGGGTTCCTTGGGTGTTTTTTCATCGTCCATGGCGAATCTTGCCTGACGTCTCGCCCTGCGGACTCTGCCTTCATATCCGTTGTTGACCTCTGGCGATTTAACTCATCACATTGTTATTGCCTCCATGCCCCAAGTGCTAGATCTATGTGCCTCTTTATCCACCGCCCCCACAACAAACTCTTTCGACCCCTCTGTGCTCTGGGCCCCATCCTCTGCCTCGTTGTTGGCTAGTCTTTTCATGTCAACGTCTTCTAGACTTCTCGGGTTCTGGTGTCTAGACATCCGTTCTCGGAAGTCCACCTTTCTCCCGCCGTCAGGGAGATTTCGGCCCGTCCATCTAATCACTGCACCCCGAGCTCCCGTTTGTTGCTGGATGCCTCATGAACTACTGATGGCTTTCTGCTCACCAGACTCTGTGGCCTAGGACTCCTATCCTCAGCCGCTGTTACTAATAGAAGATCCCGCCCAGCATCCCTATCCCTGGGCTCTATCCTGACATTCACCGCCGAGCTCAAAATGAAAACCATGCCGTCAGGCTCTTATTTTCGGACTTCCCCCCCGAACTACCATGAGATGTTTGCCGTCCCAAATGGAAAAATTTAGGCACCTTCCCGGTGCCCCCGGCCTGAGTACTTAAAAGTAAAATGACATGCTGTCGACCGCCCTTTTGACCCTCCAGGCCTCGGACCCCAGAGTTTCATCTCTGGATTTCTGTCTTTTGTCCGCCGCTCCAAATTGCTATCTCCGGATAGCTTTCTAGCCTAGGAGTTCCGAACTCTCCTAAATCGATCCAAATGAACCCAAATCTAGAATCTAACTTTGACCCTCATCCTGAATTTTGGTCCTCTTCATCATGAACCTCTTGAAATATTAAAATGTGACTGAAGGGAGTGCCCGGGAGCTTTCCGCTGCGTTTTCCCTTTCAAACAGCATTCTTGCTAGGGAATTATGGCCCTCCGAGCCCAAATTATCCAAATGCCTTTAATCAGAATATCAATAACATCTTGAGATGAAAGTTCATGATATGCTTGATTGATTATTTGAAATAAATATTGTTCTCAAGATGTTGACTAACATGAATAATTTTGTTATCTATTGTGCTGACTTTGTCCTTGCTTGTAGAATATATGGAATCAGGTGCAGGAACTTTACACCAACATTGGCCAAGTAGATATTGATGAATTCACGCAAAGAGTTAGGGTCAACCCGACAACAAAGAATGCTAGATTGATAAGACAAAGTGGAATAGCTAAGGCTGTCAGATTCTCTTCCTCCCTCATGGTGCCCAAATTATTCATGGCTTGCCAAGAAGCGTATCAGGCTAATACCAGAATAATCATTGATAAAGAGGGAAACATCCTTGCTGATATGTCGCTTGAAGGGATCACCAAGACCTTCCACATTCCCACATTCCAACAGATGGAGGTCCCCACATTAGAGGAATTCCAGGCAGCATGGGATGATAATCCGACGGGATGCAAGAAGTCAATAAATCTACATTAGCTCAAGGAAAGACAGGGCAGTGCTGCGAAAGTTCCTCAGGAACTCTTCCACAGTGATTTACATGAGGATTGCCATGACCTGGTAACCATGTTGAGTAGGATTATGGGTCTCCCCACGACCACCTACTTTCAAGAGTGGATGGTATATTTCATTAAGTAAATCCTGCGTGGAAACGAGGACGTCACAATAAAGGTTTTGTTCTATTGGGGAGGAATCATAAGCAACTGCTTCCATGAGCAGTTTGTCAACATAAAGAAGAGCTCCAAGTTTTATATGACTTCCTACCTTGTCTATTCTTTAGCAGATCAAGGACAGTACAACGGGTTGTTTGTGGCACCCGATCAGGGGCAAAAGCGGGGACTCAAAGCCTATGATAAATACCTGCAACTCCAATACCAAAATTTTAAGAGGGATTACTACAAGGTTAATGACACCTTCATTGGCCATGTCATTAGATTGATTTCCAGAGACTTCGATAGGAGGGTCTCCCACAGTGCTAGAGCACTTTTGAAGCAATATGCCTTTCTCTATATCCAATACCCAAAATTCACATATATCCTGGCCCAAGGCTTCACCGAAAGGCCAAATAGGCTGCTCTAATACTCTAATAACATAATCATCCTCTTGGAGCTTTCTCAGCAGCTCTAACACCTGCAGAAAATCTTTAGCAACAAACATATAGCGGGGATCTCCTACCCCATGACCCTTGGCCAAGGCATGTACCAATTACAGACCTCCTAGTGTGCTAGTAACTCTGAGAAAGAACTAAAGGATTACCTTTTCTACCTACACACTGCATGCCCATGGATGGACCCGCATGGCCACATCAGGAAAGCGCTGGGGCCGGCATATGCCCATCTTCACCACATTGAAGATTTTTAGGCCGACTGTCAGGATGACAAGGAAGTGCGCGCAAGGCACTACATGCGGATGACTGTATAATTCCTAAGAAAGGTGCAACCGTTTCCCGTACCAGACCAAGGTAAGGAGGACGAGTCCACTATCACGCATCTGAGGTACCCTGTAGTCGCCAATCTACCAATACCATCAATTGACTGGGATGAACAGTAGATTGATGACCTAGACACCATAACCCAGCCAATCTTAACTCGTACCAAGGAGTGGATCAATGGGCAGGTGGCTCATTTAAAGTGACAGGGAGTGATCTTGACTTATGAAGGGCTCAAAAGTGAGCCGAGTGCCATAGAGGATGTTGTTGCCACCACTTCAACTGGTCAGACTTCCAAGTCTCCTCCGGTCACCAAGTCCAGGAAAAGAAAAGGAATAGAAACCGAGTAGTCTTCAGACCCCAAGGCCCATGCAAAGAAAGAAATGGGAGGCTCACCTCCCAAAAAACTCAAACAGGCAGGGAGTGCTATGAAACAACCTTCAACCCAAGAGAAATAAATAGAGGGTGTGAGTCAATTGTAGCCTCCCTTGGCTCTCTCTGCCCCTCCTATTGCACCACCCACCTCCCTGGCTATGGTCACTGCATCCCCCCTGGTAGTGGACATTTCTGTCCATCTTACCCCTTCGCCTCCAGCCGAGTCTATAATAGTTATTGTCTCATCTTCTGCCATGACTTATTCCCCCTCCTTTGCTGCTATGTCATGAATCACATCACTCCCTCTAGAAACAATAACATCACCTATTCCCATTGCCACTATGCCTGAGGCTCTTTCAAGGCACATGCAGAGCCTCCCCCCTGAGCTCTCTCAGATCTTAATGGATCCAACTCTCTAAGTAGCCCTTGCGCAAGTCCTTGCAACTGTTCAACCTTCACAACCACTGATAGGGCCACTAGCTATGGAGGCCACAATGCTAATCTCAAAGGAGTTGAAGGAATGAGAGCGGGAAGCCTCGAAGTATATCAAGGAGGAGGCTGATGAGTATCATGAGCACCCAGAATACGAACACTGAACCATCGACAGGGTGGTTTATGAGGAGGAAGAAACAGGCTCCTCTGAGAGTGGGGACGAAGAAGGTGGTTCAAGTGCTAATTAAATCATTCAAACCTTTGATGATGACCTTGAGGAGGAAATGGCACAATAGCTGAAAGAAATTGGTGCAGAGGCAGAAGGGTCACCCCATGATGAAGATGGGTAGCCACCAGAAGAACAGCAGTGAAAGGATTTGACTGAGGCTGAAACACGTGTCATCAGAAGCCCTGAGGCTGAGGGTACTAAGGAAAAGAGGGAAGGAGAAATAGCAAGGGAAGAAAGTCCCATTCAGCAACCACCCACCGAGCTGCCTATCAAACACCTCATATTTGTCCATGACTCTGATGAAGAGTAGGAGGATGCTGCCAAAGAGAGAGAAATCCACAGAGGGAAAAGGAGCAGAGATCTTGGCATTAACTGAGAAAGGCGAGGGTGACCGTGATTCACCCAAGGGGAAATTTGTTGTGCCCGAATGGTTGGAGAAGAAGCTTGAAAGGAAAACCCTTGTGCTGAAGGACCCAAGGGCAAGGTTAGAGGCCATCTTGGTTCGAGCCCAAATTATGAAAAAGAAGGAGAAGAAGCCCAAGGTCTGATTCAGAGTAACAATGGATGCTTCTGGCTCTCGAGCGGCACAAATTGCAACACCCACAATTGGCCAGGCTGGGGTAAGTTATAACATCTCCACCATTGACTTGGGAACTACAACCAGAGAGCAAAAAGTCAAGCACCTTGAGGAGTCAGTGGCTACAGTGGTGCACCTGATAAAACAAGATAAAATCTCAAAGGATGAGCTCAAGGCACAGGTTGCAGCCTTAATGGATTACATACAGCAATGGTCTTCAGTAGATGACCTGCCTACTACATCGACGGCCGCACCTCAGCTACTTTCCAAGGAACATATCAAAAAGATGGAAAGAAGAAAGAACTTGGAGAAGACTACAGAGGATTGGTTCTTACAAGTCTCATATGTCAGAAACATGGGAATTAGTCGGGCTGTGTGAATAGCCAACAAGTTCTTGGACCTGATGCAGTCTCTGGAGAGCACAAAGAAACTCTACACCAATTTCCTTGCGACCTATAACTCCACCTTTCCAAGGATTGAAGCTATCCTTCAGTTGCCTAAAACCACATGGGAGGAGAAGCTTGCATTTAGAAAAGAAGATCACTAGCTGATGGATGTGTGGCACTGAGACTTCGACAACTAAAAAGAGAGGTTGGAGCAAATCATGAGCAAGGTGGATTTGGACATTGAATGGATCAAAGAGATCTGGGTAGAATGTGCTCAATACCTTAAGTTGATGATGGGATATGATATGCCCACTGTGCAAATGGATCCAGAAAAGATGAAACCCTACTTCCAGGAGAAGATGAAGGACAGGATGGCTAGAGAAATCACAACGAAATTCCTGAGTTTTGTTGCCCGCGTCTTCGACCAATCAGAGCTGTTTAGCGACCAAGGCTCAAAGTATGAGGAGGATTGGAAAAGGCTGGAGGATAATGCAAAGGAATGGAGCTACCAGGTGCTGCGATGTGATATCATCGAAATAGAAAAGCTCTAGGTGGTCGTCCTCAAGCTCATAGAGAATGCAGCTTCCAAGGGACAAGAGGACAGCCCTGTCAAAGATGAAGAACTTCCTGAAGAGTAGCCATAGCAAAACAGCAATCTGCTAAATGATAAAAGGGCTACAGTGCCATCAGCAAGAAGATGAACTAGGGAAAAGACAAAATATAATTTTAAATTGTGAGATATTGGGGGATAGGTGAAACCCTATTTTGTAATGAATCTTGGCCACACAATAAAAATTAATCTTGGCCATTCATTGAATCTTTTGGGCACTATAAATAGGGCTCTCCTCTCATTTCCAAAGGGAGTTGAGTTGTTGTAAAGACATGTTGTAGAAATTTATAAAGAAAAAGCATTGAATTGGTGTATTTTCTTAGTTTCGCCCATGTTACTTGATTCAATCTCTAATGTTAGATGTTTGACTTAGGTTTTATTGTTGTTTTAGTTAGCTTTCTTCTTTCTTTGGATAGATTTTAGGAATGTTGTTGGGTGATTATGAAAATTCCTGCCATGTTGATGATTTCTTTGTCCATACTTTTTGTTGTTTGCTGATGGTAAATAGCTATGCAATTTAGCATGAACTTGAATTTGAAGCTGCTCCAAAACATCTATCTTTGATTCATGCATGTATGTGGTGGATGAAGGATAAAATATCTGCAGACCTTAGAAGATAGCACAATTTCCATGATACTGTGAAATCCCTGGTTAAGTGGGATATTGTTTTGAGAAATTGTCCATTGTAAGAACTCCATTGTCACTATTCATAGTTAGTTGCAGACTTAGGAACTTTCCCTCTCCCTTGCCTTCTTTTCCTTTTTTTTAATGACTAACCTATGTTAAAGTTCATTGCATATTGTAAAGCCAAATCCAACAACAAAATGGAGTCCAAGACTACTGTTTGAACCTACAGCCAATGCATAATAAATTTCCATCCTAAGAACTCCATTTCAAGATCCAACTTCCAGGCTTTGTATCCATGCTTTGCATTTTCTATGTAAGAATGCCTTGTGATTCTAGCAAATCACATCAAACTACTGAGGTATCTATGCATTGTCATAACCTGACATCCGAAAGAAATTGGGATAGTGTTCTGCAATCTAATTGTGGAAGATTGTCTTTAAAGAGAGGTAGTGCATCTATGCACTGCCTGTGTTGAGTATTGCATAAAAA
The DNA here is from genome assembly GCA_007258455.2 of Sequoia sempervirens. Taxonomy (NCBI): domain Eukaryota; kingdom Viridiplantae; phylum Streptophyta; class Pinopsida; order Cupressales; family Cupressaceae; genus Sequoia; species Sequoia sempervirens. Next base: position 30,941 of record VDFB02123103.1, read on the forward strand.
CACCATCAACAGGATCTAGTGATGTTGAGTCTACTGGTAGTTTCCTTCCTTTCGTGACTTTTACCACTGAGGAAAATTTGAGGCATAATGGTTGCCTCAAAAAGTATAACATCCATCATGAGTCCCTTTGCAACCTCTCGGCTTGTCCTCTCTAAATCCCTTTTGCTTATGGTCATCCTCCCCCTTACCCTTACCCTTGTTTGCTTTCTTGTTCTTTCCACCATTACCATCTTCACCCTTATCCTACAATTCACTTCCCCTCTTTAGATTATGGATCTAATGGCTCTTGTCTCCATTATGAAATTTCTTCTTCCCATTTCATGACTTAGAATTTAAGTCACTACAAAGATTGGATAGTTGAGCTATAGTTTTTCTTCCTACTTGGTGGCTTTTTGGAAAACTTCATTCATGGTTTAAGGTTCATGCATATCCACTTTAGCTCCTATGTGAGGTCTAATTCCCCTTATAAATTTTTTAATATTGAATCATTCATCTCCTTGATATTGGGGCACATTTTTCAATAGGTTGATGAACTTTTCCCAATACTGAATCACCATCATATTTCCCTGGGTTAAGTTCTAAAATTATATCACTTTCTTGTCAAAGAAAAGCTACGATAACCATCTCTTCCTGAAATCTTGGAGGAAGAGTTCCCAAATGATCTCAGCAGGTTCAAGATTTCATTCTAACTTTTTTACTATCCCACCAAGTCACTGCTTCACCTAAGAGCTAATATGTAGCCCATGCCGCCTTAGTCCATTCAGAAAGGTTATGAAGCCCAAATTATTTTTCCATTTCTATAATCCAAGCCTCAAATCCTACTTTGATATCCTTACCATCAAACTTGGGTAGTGCTACTCTTTTGAGGTCTTTCCCAAGCTCTTCCTCAATTTGTCCTCATGGACCTACCCTTGGACCATCATCTCCTTGATTTCCTTCTACATTCCTGCAATCTTGGTCCTCACATGCCACTCAGGATTCTTACTCTATATGATCCATATAAGACTGTTGTTGATTCAAAAGCTCTAGGATCTACTCCAGCCTCTTGTTAGGTTCATTATTAGAATCACTACCACCCACGTCTTGCCTAGTGGTCACCATGTCGTTCCTCACTTACCTGTGGCACATTCATGTTTATCGCATCTTAACAAAAGGTTCTATGAATAAATGTTATTTTGCTACATCACATAATTTTCATATTGATACATTCCTCAATGTAGAAGACATACGCATTCATGCAAAAACACAAATTTTAGAGTCTCTCTTTGAACACACCAAAAGAATATCATCCGATTTTATTTATATTTAATGTGATTCAATAGACCCTTATTTAGAATAGGCTTCTTGTTACATCATTCTGATTTCTCAACATTAGAAAGATAATATTCCTCAAGGTCCTCATCTAAATTTACATCAAACTTTGTAGAAGAGGATGGTTGGGGATGCAGGCTTTCCTTTTCCTCTTTAGTCAACAAGGGTGCATTGGCTCCACACCATAGAGGCTAGTCCCGGATTGCTAAAAGATTTTGGATCTTAGGTGTTCACTTCTCCTCAATCTTCAAGCCTCTCTCTAGCTTGAGTCATGTACTTGAGCTTGAGCTATAGTTTTGTCATTGAGAATTTTTGATTGAAGCTCCATCTTGGTGTTTCCTTCCTTTACGTTATTCTTGTGTGAGGTTTTAACAGTTTTCACTTTCCTTCATCTTGCCTTTAACCTTCCCATTCCTGCATTCAATCCAAGTTCAGTCAATCCTCAGGACAACCATATTTAGGTTAAGGGTCAACTACACCTACTCAACTATGGTAGACTCAAAAGGCCTAGAGACAAACCCTAAGCTCTGATACCAAATGTAATAACCCATTCAAAATTATTGTCAATGACACATGGATATACTCCAAATTAAAAAGACATGCCTAGTGGCTAAATTCAATCATAGCTACACATGTCCATTTAAAATAAGTCAAAGATTCATGTATTCACTTCAAAAGTAAAATTACAATACCAGGTTTGATTTGGCTCCTAAGGCCACAAAGTCATTTCATTATACACTTTACATCAAGTACATGAATGAATCTCATCAAATTAAATCTTAGACTATAAAATTCTTATGAACAAATAAGGCTCTTCTTGGACACTCGCATCCACTAGTGGATGAGAACATGGTTGAATCACTTTACTTCCCAACCACAAAGCTTATGCTTCCCCAGTATTATTTTGACTTGAAGAATGCATGACCTTGCAGAGAAAGTTTAGCAAGAGAATAATCTACAAGGAAGAATCTAGTGCAATCCCATACATCAATAGCCAGTTTTTATCTACTAATTAGAAAATAAATGCAATATCTATGCTAGGAATGGCAGAGAGTGAAATTGCAAAGTTCATACATACATAATCAACTATATTTCTTGGCCAAGCATAATAAATGATTTTTAACATCAACAAACAATAGCTTTTGGTAAAGCAAACCTATACTCTCTGAACTCCATTTTGGCACCCATTTCATAAGGTAACTTTCTACTATATATCTCATAACATATATCAACCCTCTAGCAGCATCTACCCTAAGGTGCTTTAGTCAACTAAGGTATCACTGTTATGTTCAATTGTTAAATATTCTTTCACAATTTTTTTCTAAAGAAGAATCAGATTACTAGTTTACTCTCTAACAGAAATTAGATTTATGATTCATAGAGTAATTCAACAATCAGTCATATCATTATTATGACTATTCTCTACTTTTCATCAGAAGTATTTTCTTTTTAAAAATGTACTAAAAATAAAAGAAGGTATGTCACAAGTATGTGTATGTAAATAGAAAAAGTCTATATGCATACACATATATGTGCCTACTTATGTTAAAATTTATGCATAAATTTTGAAATAATCATTAATTCAGATTGCAATCTTAAAATAGTACTCCATTTGATATTTCTTTTGTCAAAAATCAACAGTTAGAACAATTCTATGCTAATAGTTTCACACATATTGTTATTGCATTCTCACAACTGTGTTATTCTAACATGGATGTTTACATAAGAACATTCATTTTTCAAACATCTAACAAGCACTGTTCCCTCCTAAACAAACATAAACAAGTTGTTTACATATGTGCATTCATTGTTTAAATAGAACAAGTATTGTTTCCTACTAAATAGTTATAAATCAAGCTGCTTATATATGACCATTCATTGTTTAAATAGAACAAGTACTATTTCCCACTAAACAGTTATAAAACAAGTTGTTTCGATATGAACATTCATTGTTTAAACATAACAAGTATTTTTTCCTACTAAACAGTTATAAAAAAATTTGTTTACATATGAACATTCATTGTTTAAATGGAACAAGTAATGTTTCCTACTAAACAGTTTATTGAGCAAGGCTATTTCTAGCTACAAAGACAACTTTTTAACAAAATAGAGTCATTTGCAAAAGAATAACCTCTATTTACATCAACACAATAATGTTTCAAACTAAAGAGTTACATTTGAAGACAAATAATGTCATTTACTTTCTTTGCTAATGTCAAGTTTTTTACATGCTAAATGATCACTTCACAAGTAAATGTTCACCATCTAAAAATAGAATGGGTTTTCCATTATGAACTAAAATAACAAATCAAATGGCCCAGTTTCAATCATAAGGAAAAATTTTCTATGACTCATATCTTGAACACTTTCATCACTAGAAATTCGATGAGAAACTTTAATAATATAAAGAAAACCAAGTTCGAATGACATGTTTGTCATAGAAATTCCTTAGCAAATATTTCAGTTAAGAAGGAAAAGAAGTTTCCGTTTCAAACAACACTTCTACCTATTCAGGCTATAACAAACCAAAAAAATTCTAGATTTGACCCATTCAATGGTCAGGTGCTTCCTTTCTTAACCTCAAAAGTTATATTCAAAATTTTCCCTTATGGGCATTTTGGCTTATCCCATAATGCATGCAACAATATACGTTATGCGAACTCAAATCTGAATCTTATTCAAATAAAGTTAATCCTATTGATCATGAGGATCGATTCCTTACAAGGTTACAATGAAGCTAGAACTTAAATGAATTCCATTAGTTCTTTAAATTGAGGGTAACCTATTTATGCAAATATAGTTTCGATATTTCTTAGTAATGAACATAATCCCCCTTACCATTATCGGCCTAGTCAATAATAGAAGGTGGTATGTTTAAAGTAAAACATAGTTGATACATTTAAAGATAACACAAAGGATTAAATCATCTTCCACGAGTTCGACATATGAACCTTTACAAAATTAGACACCATAAAGTACACATTCAATCGGAATAAGATTTTTGTGATGGTCATGATATGGCTAGAATTAACATGCAAACTTTTATAACAGTCATATCTTTAAGGGTTTCATGCCTCAGTCTAACATAGAGGCTAGACAATAAGGTTCCATCCTAATTACTTATACAAAAGCAGGTTGTAGGTCATGCAACCCCTCCAAAGGGTGGTTGATAAGACTTAACCTTTGGCTCAAGCTGAGACACACAAATAGAGGATATACATGCTTACTTCGCTATCATTTTTTCATCAAATGTAGTGACAATCACTAGCTAAGCATGCAAAAAAAGATAGTGAAATTGATATTGTTTCAAAAGAAACCAATTTACCTCAATAGTTGAGCTTTTTGGATGAAGCTTTCCTTAGATTTTACCACAACTGTGTACTCTTCTCTCCCTTTTCCTTGCTCTTTTTCAATTCTTTCCCAAATCACTTCCCTCTTATCTTCCACCACTGCCCATTCAAAATGGTGACCACGTTTTCTCGCATGTGGTTGGGTGTTGCCATTATGCCTTTTTTTTCTTTCCATATTCATTGGCCTCTAATTTTGAATATTTCTGTGTGTATGAAAAATAAGTGTGTAAATGAATTAAAAATAACTATTCAAACACACCAATAGAACATTATATCAAAGCAAAATATAAAGAGTAAAGAAGTGCAAACTCAGTATCCTGCTTCCATTGTCATCCTATTGTCCTCTATCTTTAGTGTTTTTGTAGATTCCAGCCTTGTGTTCTCAGATTGTAGGCTAGGCTCAACAAACTGTCTTCCTAAAGAATGAGATTTTGCTATGATGTAGATGCAAGATTAAGCTATGATGATGATTTGAAATAATTAACTTGAAATAAACATGATGCTAGGAGATTAAAATGTTAAATGAACTAAATGCATAAACTCTAATTAATTGCCTATTACCAATGCTTGGATTCACACAGGTATTTATAGAGTTTTTCGAATGATTTTGATTGGCTGTCTCAATTGACGGTTGTGATAATTCCTGGCAGATCGAACGGTTGAAGAAAGATGAAACTGAAGAGAAAATAGAAGAACCACGAAAATAAGATTTTTTTATTTTATTATGAAAGAGGAAAAAGAAGAGAAGATAAGAAATCATCTTTCTTTAAAAAGAAAGATTTAAAGTGATAAATAATTAATTAAAAAAATCAATTATTTATTTGTGGAGGACATTCTTTTCTTAATTAAATAAAATATTTAATTAAGCTTTTAAAAGCAGAAGAAAGCTTGTGATAAGAAGAGCTTTAATCATGTTTTATTGAAAAAAGCAGAATATCTCATAATTAAATAAAATATTTAATCATGATATGAGAAGATTTCACAATCAGGTTAAAATACCTAATTTTGATTTAGAAAGAAAGCATAAGATATTTTTAATTAAATAAGATTTATTTAATTAAATCACTTTTATGAAATTAATTAAATGAAACATTTAATTAATTAGAAGAAAAATTAAATAGAAGAAAAGGAGGTATTTAAATTTAATTAAATCAAATGATTTAATTTAAATTCAAGATTGATAATTAATTTAAATAAATAGAATGTATTTATTTAAATAATTAAGTGGACATATGAAAATAATTAAATAAAAGTAAATTTATTTAATTATGGAAGAGAAATAAGATGAATGAACAATATAATTAAATTAATTAAATTTAATCATATGTAGAGGACTTTAGAAAAATTAATTAAATAATAAATATTTAATTAATTGTCAGGATTATAGACATGACCATTTTTATGCGTATACAATTTCCTTTATAATTTCAGCAGGTCACGTCCATTATGGATTTTCCTTGTAATTTTTCATTGATTTCAATAGTCTGATTCATAATATATCGGTTATATATATATGGGTATGTGCAGGATCATGATGGGCCAAAATGTGGAGATATGATGGGTATGTGTAGGGTATGTAGCTGACAACCTTTTTTTTACCCAAAATTGATAGATAAATTGTAGAATTATCATGTTGATAAGATAGAAAATCTGATAGAGAACTGATAACGTTGCTTTCAAAATAGAAAACAAAGAGTAGATAGCTGATAACTTTGTGACGAACGACAAAGAGTAGATTGAATGATTGATTGAGTGATTTGAATTTGATAACTTTGCTTCTCGCGATTGAAAAACAAAGAGTAGAGATTTTGATAATTTTCTTTCTACGATAGAAAACAAATAGGAAAATGAAGATAAAAATTTGCATTCATGATTGAAATACAAACAGAAAATGATATGTGTGTTGATAAATTTGCTTTCCTGAAAAGAAAAACAAATAGTAAATGATGATAGAGTAGATTGATTGGACATGCTGAGAGATTGATGTAACACTTGATATAGGTCATTGATATGTTATGTGATATGAGTCTGATTTGATGAATTTGTTTGTGATGGATGAACAAAATAGGAGGCTTTCAAAAGCCTCAAGATCAGAGAGCGGTTCCCCTTATGTTGGGAGCAGATAGGAGAGCTGACTCCTACGGAGCTACAGGTGATAGCAGACTGTGGATTGGGGCCGCTGTTGACCATGCCGCGAGGCATTCGGGCCAACAGGGGGCTATTGACAGCCTTGGCCAAGAGATGGCATTCAGAGCATAACACCTTCCACTTGCCGACGGGTGAGATGAGTATGACACCCGAGGATGTGTATCAGATTCTGGGGATTCCGGTTGTTGGTGCCCTTGTGGTTTATGACCACAAGGAGATTGGTGGGACCGAGGCGTTGCAGCGGATATGTGGCGATCCTGGTATTTATGGGTATTGGATAGATTGGGATGATTTCAGTAGGTATCCGGCTCTGGTTGTGGTGTTGGAAGCATTTGTTGGAGGTTTCCTTGGACCGGACCATCGGTCCAAGGGATTCGTCGTGGGTTGGGGGAGGATGCTGGAGTGGATGATCACTCAGCCACGGAGATTTTCCTAGGGTAGCTGTGTCCTAGCAGACATGTACCATGATCTACATCAGATTGTGTACAGAGGATCCACCAGCCTGGCGAGTGGAGTTACATTGTTGCAGATCTGGGCGTGGGAGCACATTGCTGTCATGAGACCACTTTGTACCAAAGCGAGACCAGCAGGGAGGCCGTATGTGTATGCTTATTCTGGCGCAGTTGTCCAACAGAGGCTAGGCAAGGTAGAGTACTAGCGGCGAGTTTTGGATGATGTTGATGCGGTGATATGGAGGCCCTACATAGACTGCGAGGCATGGGCGACTGATCACCTAGAGATGCCTTTTGTGTGCAGACCACGATACCTGATAGGGAAGACACCCTTTATTATTGAGAGGTTTCTGGCACTACGTGTTCTGAGGCAGTTTGGATTCACTCAGGGGATGCCCCAGGGCGTTGCTCATTATGGGCGACGCAAGGGGGATGTAGGATGGGGGCCATGCATTCCATACCAGGCAGCGTATATAGAGTACACCTCATTACAGCTCGAGGTATGGGCAGATAGGCCAGAGGTATTGGATGCAGGGATGACAGATGATTATGCCCAGTACTTTCACACGCATCCATTTCCACGGTTCACAATGCCAGATGAGGCACGGGCGATCAGAGTAGCACCACAGCTAGGAGCAGGGATACAGGGAGGTGTGGCCAGTGGAGAGCAGGCTATGGGTGGAGGGGAGCAGGCTATGGGTGGAGGAGAGGAGGAGGAGGGAGAGGAGAGTGAGGAGAGTGGAGATGGGGAGGAGGAGAGCAGCTCAAACGATGGAGATGATTGAGATGACGGGGATGAGGAGAGGCAGCAGAGGCTAGACAGCCTAGGCAGAGTACCGATTCCTCGGCGATCCAGATCCGGTGTTAGGCCTCAGACAATGATTAGGGTGACATCTTCGTCCCAGGAGGCACAGATAGATGCTTTTCAGGGTCAGGTGCAGACCTTTCAGGGGCAGCAGGCACAGCTTCAGAGTCACTTAGTGCAGGCTCAGAGCATGATAGTGCAGTTACAGGCACAGCTTGCACAGGCCCAGACACAGGCACAGGCACAGGCACAGGTACAGGCACAGGCACAGACACATATACCTGCCCTAGATTCCCAGGTGTCACAGTTGATAGCGGAGAGGGATGCCCTTAGACGGTGAGCACTGGAGGCCGAGGGTGTAGCACAGAGGCTAATGGGTACCGTAGAGAGTACCTCCTTACGAGAGGCCATTGCAGAGGGGTTCGAGGCTGCTAGGGAGGCCGAGTACTATAGAGTTCGTTACGAGGAGCTATGCCCTCCCGAATGGCGAGAGCCATATCCCCGATCGCACAGCAGGACGAGGACCCGATCCTGGACATCGACACATGGCAGAGAGGTTACAGGGCCTCGACAAGATCCTGGTGCAGGTACGAGTGGCAGGCCACCTTCTTCCGAACCAGCTCCTTCAGGGGCATCCACCAGTTAGCCATTTGGGGCTTGGTTTGATCATGTCTTATGTATGATATTCTGACCTTGTTAGCTTCATTGGACATTTGGACATTTGTATTATTTTGATGAGCGATGATATGCAGCGGCGATGTTTTTGATGATGTTTTTGTGGATGCATTTGTGATATGATATGGATATTATTTATATGCATTTATGATATGAGATGGATTGTGCTATGTTGTTATTATTTTTGTGGACTAATCATTATGATACAGGATGGTGTAGTAATTATGATGTGAATGCAATGATTTTGTGATGATGTATGTATATATGTGAGATGTTAATTTTTTGAATTTTCCATGTATGAAATGCATCATGATATGAGAGATAATGAATGTGGTATGAATAATGATGAAAAGATAAATGATATGTAAAATGGTAATATGATGATAATGAAATGATGATAAAATGATAAATGCGAATGGTAAAATGATAAATGATAATGAAATGATATGAGATGATAAAAATGATAAAATGATGAATGATAATGATAATGATAATGAAATGATATGAGATGTTAAAAATGATTAAATGATGAATGATAAATGGTAAAATGATAAATGATAATGATAATGAAATGATATGAGATGATAACAATGATTAAATAATGAAATGATAAATGGTAAAATGATAAATGATAATGATACATGAAATGATATGTGAGATGATAATGATAATGAGAATGATAATGAATAATAAATGATATGGGAATGATAAAGATAAATATAATAAAATGAATGATAAAATGAGAATGAATGATAAAATGATAAATGAACCCTGAATGGATGCAATGAATCAAATGTCCAAATGTCCTCCAAAAAGACTCAAAACTATAGGACAATCGTTAATGTGTTCATTCAGCCTTGCAAAATACTGATGTGAATCCAATATGCAGATATATACAATGATCTAATGAATATGCAACTACATGAAACTAACCAGTTTGTTGAGCCAGTTATAAGCCTTCTTGAATCATCATAGAACGTTTTGAAATGTTGGAAGTATGTACAAGCATCAGAGGGGAAATTAGTGCCAATGATGACCAGAGTACAACTTTCATGTATTTTGATATAGCAAGTGAACACAAGCATCGATGTATAATTGAACCGAGATGACCTGAGCATTTCTTGCATAAACAGACAAAGATTAACCACCTTTCTGATGCAAATGTGGAACTGTCATTGATGATATCGCTTTGGTGATCATGTCTTGTGACATATTTGCATCAGATTGACTGTTAACCTCCAGACAGCAGACAAAAGAAAAACCATTCTCGTTCCTTGCCACTCTAGTTCAGTACATCATTGAGTGTGCTCCAGAGTAATGATATCGAAAATCAAACAACTGTTGGTCAAACATGTAATACTGTTATTTCATACATTATTCAGATATTTGGATCATCCAATAGACAATGATATGATATCTTGTTAAAAAGTGTGTCATGATCGGATAAAGTTGTTGCGTGAGTTTGTTGTTTGTTTGCATGATCAGATCCTATGTCATGGTCTAGCTGTTTTGGTATGCTCTGAAAGTTAAGTGCCCCTAGTTGATTTTTTGCCCCGTTTATTAACACAACTTGCGGAAAGGAATATGTACAAATGATCAAGCCATGGTAAGACGTTTTAACCCTCTAGGCAAATGGTGGCAGGATGATGCGATTAGTGACCCTAAGATGTGAAAAAGATGCAGAAAAAGGGAAGCATTGAAAATACAAAGTGCAAAACAGGAACTAATAAATGGAGAGGTACAGATAGCGTCTATTTGCTAGATTTTCACTATCTGTGTTTATTGCATTTTTCTGATTTCTTTTTGATTTTTTTGTATTTTTCTGTTAATAGACTGCCTGTTTGCCAGGTTTTCACCCTATGACATTCTCTTTTGATTTTTTTTGTATTTTGCTGTCAATAGACTGCCTGTTTGCCAAGTTTTCACCCTATGACATTCTCTTTTGATATTTTTTGTATTTCTTCAGAAATTTTTTTGCTATTTTTTTGGATTTCTTCAGGACTTTTTCTACTGTTTTTGGATTTCTTCAGGACTTTTTCTGCTGTTTTTGGATTTCTTTAGGACTTTTTCTACTATTTTTGGATTTCTTCAGGACTTTTTCTGAATTAAACATAGTACTTCTTAAGATGTATACTGTTGATGGGTTCATCAAATAGGTCTCCTTCTGGCGTTGATAACTTGTATGCTCCTGAATCGTAGACTGCAATAACCACATAGGGGCCTAACCAATTTGGTTGAAACTTTCCCTTCTTTTCTTTGTCTTGTTGATTGTGTGGGTTCTCTTTCAGAACTAGATCACCCACTTGAAAGGTACGTGGCTTTACTTTGTGATTATAGCTGCGAGACATCATCTGTTGGTACGCTTTCAAATGGTCTGTTGCTCTTTGTCTCTTTTCATCTAAAAGTTCTAACTCTTGGAGTCGAGAAACTCTGTATTCCTCATCTGTTATGAGACCTTTCAGTGATACTCTTAATGAAGGTATTTCTACGTCTAAAGGCAATATGGCTTCTGCTCCATAGACGAGGGCAAAAGGTGTCGCTCCTGTTGGCGTTCGGACACTTGTTCTGTAAGCCCACAAGGCGGGATTGAGTTGAACATGTCAATCCTTCCCTGAGTCATTGACAGTCTTCTTTAAGATCTTTAGTATAGTCTTGTTTGAGGCCTCTGCTTGGCCATTCCCTTAAGGATAGTAAGGCGTGGAATATCTGTGCTGAATATGGAATCTTTCACAAAGTTCATCAACATCCTGATTTTTGAAAGGGCGACCATTATCTGTAATAATGGCATTAGGAATACCATATCGACAAATAATGTAGTTGAGTATGAAAGATGAGATCTATTTTCCAGTGACTTTAGAGAGAGGTACTGCCTCAATCCACTTAGTGAAATATTATGTCGCTGTGATAATGAACTTATGCCCATTTGAAGAAGAAGGATGAATTTTGCCCACTAGATCTAACCCCCATTGAGAGAATGGCCAGGTGGGTGTAAATGAATGAAGTTCTTATGCAGGAGCATGAATAAGATTCCCATGAATCTGACATTTTGAGCATGTTTTAACAAAAGTGAATGATTCCCTTTCCATTGTAGGCCAGTAGTAACCCATTCTAATCAATTTCTTGGATAAGGTTAGTCCACTCGAATGAGTACCACAAATGCCCCCATCAACTTCTTGTAAAGCTTTGTCGGATTCGTCACGTTTAAGACATCGAAGTAAAGTACCATCAAGACCACAGCGATAAAGGGTATCAGCAATAAGGGTATATCGGGAGGATTGTCGGATAAAGTTATGTTTTTGGTTGCGGGATAAGTCAGGTGGTAAAGTATCATCTTTTAGGTATGCATAAATCTGACCATACCAGGGTGAATCAGATCCTACTAGGTGGCAGATAATTTGGCTTTCAGGTGTGTCATAGGTAGGTGTAAATAATTGTTCCACCAGAAATTCATAGCGAGTCTATTTTTCTGGGAGTTGTATCAATGAGGCGATCGTAGCCATAGCGTCAGCTGCTTTGTTGTCAATCCTTGGAATTTGTGTGAACTGAATATGTACAAAGTACTTCTTGAAGTCATCAATCATCTTCTTGTATGGCAACAACTTGTCATCTTTGGTTTGATAATCATCATTGATTTGATTAATAACTAGTTGTGAGTCACCATAAACTTGTAGCTCGGTAATCCTCCATTCCAATGTTGTTTTCAGTCCAGTGATTAGTGCTTCACATTCGGCTATGTTATTGGTGCATGGAAACATTAGCCTATATGACCGAGGAATGGTATGTCCTTGAGGGGTGACAAAGATAATGCCTGCCCCCGATCCATGTTGAGTAAAAGAACCATCAAAGTATAAGGACCATAGCTGCTTAGAGTCTGCTATGAAAACATCAGCATCTGGAAACTCAATGTGTAAGGGGTGCTCCGTTAGGAGAGGAGCATCTGCTAGTTGATCTGCAATAACTTGTCCTTTGATTACTTTGCGATCAACATAGTGGATGTCGAACTCACTCAAAATCATGACCCATTTTGCTAACCTCCCTGTTAGCGATGCTTTGCTTAGTAGATACTTGAGTGGATCAATTTTTGAAACAAGATGAATTGTATGAGTTAGCATGTAATGTCAGAATTTCTGTGAAGCAAAGACGACTACTAAACAAGCCTTCTCAATGAAAGTGTAATTAAACTCATGACTTGTCAGTGTTCTGCTAATGTAATAGATTGCACGTTCTTTCCCTTCATGGTCTTCTTGCGCTAATAATGCTCCCAAAGATGTCTCGGTTGCAGCAATATACAGAATCAATGGTTTGTCTGGATTTGGTGGTACAAGAACTGGTGGATTCATTAGGTACTGCTTGATTTGTTGAAATGCCATTTCACATTTGTCATCCCATCTAAAAGGAACATTCTTATGTAGGAGATGTGTGAATGGTAGACTTTTGTCAGCCAATTGTGCAATGAATCTTCTGATAGACTGAAGTCGTCCTTGTAATGATCTTAATTGACTGATGTTCTTTGGGGGAGGCATCTCCATGATTGCTCGAACTTTAGCAGGATCTACTTCTTTTCCCTTTTCTGAAACAATATATCCTAGCAGCTTTCCGGATGTGACCCCAAAAACACATTTCTTAGGGTTTAGGCAAACTTTGAATTTCTCCAATCTAGTAAATATTTTTGGTAGTATCTCCACGTGTCCTTCTCTGGTGTGTGATTTTGCCAATATGTCATCTACATAATCTTCCATGAATGTGTGCATCATGTTGTGAAAGATTATAGTCATAGCTCTTTGATAAGTAGCTCCAGCATTCTTTAAGCCGAAAGGCATGACATTCCAACAATATGTTCCCCACGGGAAAGTGAAAGTTGTTTTCTCTTGGTCTTTTGGTGCAATCTTGATTTGATTGTAACCAGAGAAACCATCCATTAATGAGTACATGGCATGACCAGCTGTTAAATCAACTATAGTGTCAATACTTGGAAGCGGAAAGTCATCCTTTGGGCAAGCTTTGTTAAGATCTTTGAAATCAGTGCATACTCTTACACGTTTGTCTGGTTTTGCTACTGGTACAATATTGGAGATCCATTCTGCATAGGCAATTGATCTTATAAAACCCGCATCTAGGAGCTTCTTGAGTTCTTCTTTAACCAATAGTGCAACATGAGGATTCATCTTTTTGAGTTTTTGTTTTACTGGTTTGGCTCCTGGTTTGATAGATAAATGATGCATTATGAGATCAGGATCAAGACCTGGCATGTCTGCATATGACCATGCAAAATTGACTTGATT